>JAVJIF010012319.1:0-114351 GCA_038442645.1 Agave tequilana
TATTCTAGTTATACATGCATGCTTAAACTTCCTATACAAACTTATTTTGACTATCCTATTCATGTATTGAAAAATACAAGTTTGATAAAAATACAAGTTTTGGTTTTTGGTAAAAATGTTAAGGCACAAAAATAGTTTCATATGCTTGATTTTTGAGTTGAAATTTTTATCACATGTTTATATATCAATGCAAATGATAAAACTATTTTTGGGTATTTTTACAAGACTTAAAAGATTTTCTAAAATATTTTAACATGTGTTTTCTGTCCTGAACAGTGGCTGACAGGCCAGGACGGCCGACCGCACGGGTCGACCGTACAAGGGCGATCGACCTTGCGGTCAACCGACGTACACAAGCCTGTGTACGTTTGGCAGTCACAGGGACGGGTCGGCCGGGCGGCCGACGGACCTGAGAGCAGTGCTCTCTGTTTCTGGGGGTCGGACCGGGCGGTCGACCGGTCACATTTCTGAGCGTTGGCGGTCGGCCGGGCGGCCGACCGGTAGCCTGTCAGGCTGCCAGATCAGCCCTAACGGCTAGTTTTCTGTTTGGCCTATATAAACCTCATTCCTTTGGGATTTTGGCTAAGGTTTTACAAGAGAAAAATTACTGTTTCCCTAGACTTTAAAACAAGTGTTTCAAAAGTGTTTTTGGGCTTTAAACTTTCAAATTTGATTTTGTGTTTTAGGGTTTGAGAAAATCAAAGAAAGAGTATTTTGAGATATTTGTCTGGCTTTCATTTTCTATCTTTTACAAGAGTTTTCCCAAGTATTTTTCTTTGAGTTTCTGTTTTCCAAACACTAGTTTTTCCACACTTGAGCCTATCTTCTATCCTAATCTATTTAGGATCTTTTTGTTTGTGGAAAAGGAAAGTGGTTTGTGGTTGAAAGATACCACCATATTGTAAACCCTTGATTTCTTGTGTTGCTCCCTCTTCGGTAGAGGTTGAGGTTGTTGATTTGGGTTGGTTGTTGCTCCCTCTTTGGAAGGTTGAGATTGTGGTTGCTCCCTCTTGGTGAGGTGGAGTTGGTTGTGTTTGTATCCCCTCAAGTGTGAGGTGGATCGGTTGTTGTTGACTAATGGCCTACCCCTCTTGTGTGAGGTGGTGTTTGTATTGAGAGAGGATTTGGTACTCCTAGTGTTGTAACAAATCCTCTTCGGTATTGAGAGAGGAGTTGGTACTCCTAGTGTTGTAACAAATCCTCTTCGGTAGAGGTTCCCTCGGTGGGAGTATAGTGGATTAGAAATCCTTCTCTGTGAAGGCGGGGACGTAGAGTTAGGGGCTCGAACCTCGGAACATATCATCGTGTTTGCGTTTGATCCACTTGTCTCTAAACTCTCTCTCTTTACATTTGTGCAAAGCATCATTCTTCATTCATATCATTCATTGCTTGTGTTGTGCCTTGCATATTTCATATTGCTATATCTTGTATATGCTTGGTTGTTTGTGTGTGTCTCACTTATACTTAACCACAAGAGCTTCACATAGCACCTCAACCCATTAAAGGGGAATCAAGAGGAGTTAGTCCAGAGCCTTCACGGGGAATTCGGCTACACTTGTGTGTTGTACTAAGTATGTTGCAATATTTGTTTTAACTTCCGCATTTAGCGCATTTAGTTTATAAGATTAGCATTATCACTATTCACCCCCCCCTAGGTGATTTACAATTGGTATCAGAGCCAACGCTCCTGATACTTAGGCTTAACATCCTAGGAGTGAGATCCATTTGTTTGCTAATCTTGTTCGCATTTGCTTGTTGCACGCATATAGTTGGGACCCATGGACTTCATGACCCCACCTATGTTTGACCCTTCCAACATTTGTTTGGAAGTGTAGGATGTCCATGTACTAAAGACCCTAGGTTTGCATGTTTTTCTTGCGGCTACCAAGAGATGTTATCTTGGTGATCGCAATCATATAGGGGCCAATGCACAAGCCCTTGAGGCCATTAGAAGCACATTAAATAAAGAATATCTTATGCTTGCTTCTAACTTTGATTCCGCATTTGCAGTGTGGAATATGTTGACAACCACCACCACCATCTCCGAGCTTCAATTGCCAATCCAACAAGAAGAGGAGTCTAGTGGAGAATCCGACTCTCAATGCTTAATGGTCCAAGGGAATGACTCCCTTGAGGTACATTCGGAATCTCAACTAGATAGTGATGATTGTGCTAGTTCTTCAAATGATTATGTTGATGCCCATGCCTTGAATGAAGAACTATCTATAGTTTGTGAAAAATTAATAGAAAAATATAATATTTTGAAAAGAAAAGTCTAGGTCTTAATAATGAAAATAAAAATTTGATTGCTAGACTTGATGTTGTTTTGCCAGAGAAAGAGGAGATTGCTAATGAGAGGGATTCATTAAAATCTCAACTTGATCTTGCACTTAAAGAAAATGAATTTTTGAAAACTAAAAATGATCGTGAAAATGTTTTGAAGAAAAATAAAGTTGTCTTCAAAAATTGAATTTGTTGTTAAAGAAAATAACTCTTTGAAAAATAAAATAATTTCTATTTCAAATGATTTAAATGTTTGTTTAGAGAAAAATATTGTTTTACAAAATAAGATTGATGCACATGTTTGTCATGCTAGGGTAGTAGTATCACACACTTAACCTATTGCATGCCACACTTCTTCTTTGATTAACAATGATATATTCATGCTTAAGAAGAGTGTTGATTGTTTGGGCTCCACTTTGAGCCAATGTGTTGTTAGACATACACGCTTGGAATCTTTGTTTCGAAAGAAACAAGTTCCATCTATTCATGCACACCCTCCACGGCATACACATGCTTCTCACGGACACCATAACACGATGTATGCTCATGTCTACACTTGTACACATTGTGGACGTTGTTGGGCCCAAAGGCCTTTCACCCTAGTTTTGATGATGATTAACTCATGTAGTTATGTGTACTAATAATCTTGTGATTTAGTTTCAGATCATTAATCAAGTTATTAGTTGGTGATTAGCTTCAACAAGATGATTTGGAAGCTTTCACAAGTGGATTCAAGAGCCCGAGCGTCAAAGATCATATATAGCACTTGCTCGGTGGATCAAGGAGTTTTGGGATCGAGTCGGCTTGGAGATTGCGCTCTACAAGAAGACTTCGGTACCATAGTTTAGTTTTGTGTTTAGATCCAAAACTGTAAAGATTAGAATAGTATGATAATGCTCAAGTTCACAACACACACGTTTCATGTTTTGAATATTGGTTTTCGGTTTTCGGTTTAACCGATCTTGGTTTTCATGAATAGATAGATCAAAACAAGTTTACATAGTTTAATGTATATATGATTTGTTCTATATACATACATGCTTTAATTTCCTAAACAAACTTAGTTTTGACTCACTTATTCACGTGTTTTATGTTTTGGTATTTTTGACAAAACATATTTTGGAATTAAATGACAAAAACATGGATATATATTTGTTTCATGTATATTGGATTTCTATCCATATGCATCATGCCTAAATGTTGTTTAAATATCATGTTTTTGTATTTGGAAGAGTTTTAGACAAAACGTTTTTTTTCTATTCAAAATCCAAGTTTTTAGAAAATACAGTTTTCGGTTTTTGGTAAAAATGATAAGACACAAAAATAGTTCATATTGATTCATATTTGAGCTAAACTTTTTACCACATGTTTATATATCAATGCAAAATGATAAAACTATTTTTGGTGATTTTTAGAAATGATAAAAGATTTTTAAACATGTTTTTAAACCCAGTTTTCTGTTCCAGGCTTCACCAGTCGACTAGTCTTCTGACCAAGTCGACTTGGCTGAAGTCGTCGACCGGGTCGGTCGACCGACGTGCACAGAATTGTGCACGTTTGGCAGACTTTGGACGGTCGACCGTCCTGGTCGACCGGGTCAGAGAGCAGAGCTCTCTGTTTGTTTGGGTCGACCAGGGCGGTCGACCGGTAGCTGCCAACGGGCAGAATTCGATCGTTGGACGGTCGACCGGCGGGTGACCGGCAGGGTTATTTTGGCAAATCTGCTTGCTGCAACGGCTAGTTTCCAGATTTGCCTATAAATACCCCATTTGCAAGAGTTTTTCTCTAAGATTTTTTGTGCGAATTTTCCCTACTCTCTGGTGTTTTCACAGCAATCAAAAGAGGTTTTTGGATTCAAATTGAACAATCTTTTGGGTGTTTTTATTAGGGTTTGAAAAACCAAAGAAAAGGGATTTTGGGAAAAGCTTTTGTTTGAACTTCACTATCTTCATTTCTATTTTTTCCCAAAGATTTTCTTTGAGTTGCTGGTTTCAAATCCCTTGGTTTTCTCCACACTTGAGCAAAAATCTACTATCTTTTCTATAGGATCTTGGTGTGTGAGAAAGAGATTGTTCGTGTTGTTGTTTAGACCACCAAGTTAAAAACCCAATCTTTGTTTGGCTTTGTGCCTTGGGTTGTATCCCTCAAGTTGTGAGGTGATCCTTGTGTTTGCTTTGTGCTAATCCCTCGGGTTGTGAGGTGATTGTTTTGTTGGATTGGAGCTTGCCTCAAGGAGGAGGTTGTGGTTGTAAAGAGAGGAGTTGGGTACTCCTTGTGAGAGTCCTAGTGGACTAGCTAGTGGATTGGAAATCCTTCGTGTGTCGAAGGCGGGATGTAGAGTTGGGTGCTCGAACCTCGAAACACATCTTGTTGTTTGCGCTTGATCCATTGACTCTCTCTCTCTATCTCTCTCTTTACTTTGTGCCTTGCAAATATTCATATTGTGCATTCATAATTGCTTGGCTTGGTTGTGTGTGCATCATTTGTTGATTGCACTTGAGTGTATTGCATTTAGTTTTTAAATTCCGCATTGAGTTGACTAGATTAGCATAATCACCTATTCACCCCCCCTCTAGGTGATCTTTCAATTGGTATCAGAGCTAGCGCTCCTGATATTAGGTTTAACCACCTAGGGGTGAGATCTTGGTTTGCTAATCTTCTTTTGCATTGTTCATTTGCACTCATTTAGTTTGCTCTCATGGATAGCCCTCCTATGTTTGACCATATTAGACTTGATGTTTGGAAGGCCAATATGAGTAGCCATTTGAAAAGACTAGGACATCTAGTTTATCAAGCCTCCACTATGGAATCATTCCCCAATAGTAGCAAGCATAAGAAGGCAAATGCATTAGCACTTAGAACACTTAGAGCATCTCTTAGTGAACATCTTTTCGGTGTTTGATCGTTATGATTCGACTTTTGCAGTTTGGAGCTTATTGACGGCTCCCGAGCTTCCAAGGATTATCAACAAGATGAGGAGATCTATGAGAGAAAAGTCCGAAGAGCGTTGCCTCATGGTCCAAGGGAATAACTCCCTTGAGGTACAATCGGATTCTCAAATAGATGATAGCTCTAGTTCCTATTGCCATGGTTGTTTTGAAGTTCAAACATTGAATTTGGAACTTGCTCAAAAGCTTGAAAATTTATTGAAAAACACAATCTTTTGAAAGAGGACAACCTTATTTTGAAAAATGAACTAAAGGATTTGTGTTCTAATTTTGAATTGATTTTGCAAGAGAAGGAAGAGATCACTAGTGAACGTGACTCACTAAGATCTCAACTAGACCTTGCCCTTGATGAGATTGAGATTTTGAAAAACAAAAATGATTGTAATGATGTTGTGAAAAACAATGAGGTTTTATCTTCTAAATTGGATTTTGTTTTAAAAGATAACCTTGTTTTGAAAAATAAAATTGATTCTATTACAAAAGAATTGGATTTGGTTTTGAAGAAAAATGAATCTTTGAAAATTGATATTGATACTCATGTGTGCCATGCTAGTATAGCTTCTTCTTCTTATAGCACACCTATTGCATGCTCCACTTTATCTTCCTCCATTGAAAATGATATAAATGTTTTGAAGAAAAGTGTTGAATGTTTGGGCTCCACTTTGAACCAATGCACATTGAATCATTCACGTTTGGAAACATTGGTTCGCAAGAAACAAGGTCCATCTTTGCATGCACACTCTACACGGCATACACATGCTTCCCACGGTCACCACCATTACACGTATGCTCATGTGTACACATGTACACATTGTGACCGAAAAGGTCACCTTGCTAGATTTTGTTATGATCGTGTTTATCATGAAAATTTAGCAACTAATTTTGTTTGGGTGAGAAAAGAAACTAACCCCTATGGACCCAAAAGAAAATGGGTACCAAGAACCACCTCCTTGACTTTTGATGTAGGTGGGAGCTCTCGCATCACGTGAGAGTATTGGTGCCTTGAGGTGGATGCGTTCTAAGCTTAAAAGAGAACCATTTGGATGCTTCACTCTCAAGGAGATTTGGTGGGAGGACCACCTTGGTTTGGAGAACTAGAGATGCACCTTCATCGGTTTTGGTATCATTCTCTAACTCCCATTTATACTTGCATGCTTTTCATGTTCATCTATTCATAGCATGTCTTGGTTTATTGTTCATTATGCTTATGTCATGTTGATTAGATTAGTGTTATACATGTTTAGTTACTTGAGCACCCATGTTTTATATGAATCTATATTTAGTGTTCTCACCTTGTTTAAACTAACACGTATGCCCTAAATCTAATGCACATGCATATATAATGATCATGTGGATGTTTATGATTTTTGTTTTGTTGAATCATGTTATTGTTTCATGTTTAGTATGATATTTGCCATGTTTATTAGACTTATGCTTTACATGATTAGTTGTTGAGACACCCTTGTTTAATATGGACCCATATTTTGTGTTCTCTTTATGTTTTAGCTATCATGTTTAATCATAGATCAATGCACATGTCTTTGTCATGCTAATCATATGGTTGACTATGACTTTTTGTTTTAATGATTCATGTTTTGATAAATAACTTGTATGATTTCTAATTTTGCCACATGTTTTGATATTTATAGGCTATTATGTATTTCTTGATTCTAATAGCATGTGGATGTTCTTCATGATCATTTTTATATCTTTCATGTTGATTTATATCCCGTTTTGTGCTTAATGATTTGATTACTTGTTTAGATGTTAGTTTTCATTAAGACTAGAATTTATACTTGCACATGTAGTGGGACACA
The DNA here is from genome assembly GCA_038442645.1 of Agave tequilana. Lineage (NCBI taxonomy): Eukaryota > Viridiplantae > Streptophyta > Magnoliopsida > Asparagales > Asparagaceae > Agave > Agave tequilana. Next base: position 7,049 of record JAVJIF010012319.1, read on the forward strand.
AATAAATCTTATATATGTTTGTGCTTGGATGCTTATTTGTACCCATTAAATGTGCTAGTATGGCCTAGTTTTGATGATTCATGCATTTTAAACTTGTATTCCTATTTTTGGATTTGTTTTATGTGTGTGAGTTTTCATTTCATGTATATGTTTATTTTGCCAAACCTTAAGATATACATGTATACCCTTTGAGTCATTTGCCTCTCATGCAAATCTATATATATGGACTCAATTGTGTTTAGGGATATGTATGTATACTTATTGTGTTGACAATTCATACATATACCTTGAAATGAAATTAGTTTTGGTAAAAATTTAGTTTTTCTTGATTTCGTGTTTATTTGTTTAACTTCATGTATATGTGTATCTTGTCCAAACTATTGATTATACATGTACATCCTTGAGCCACGTGCCTTCATGCATACTCTTGTGGACTCATTGTGTTTAGGATATGTATGTATACTTTAGTTTGTACATGACATACATATGCCTTGAAGTTTAAATCGTTTGGATGAATTTCATGTTTGCTAAGTGATTTCACATTTATAATGAATTTCTTATTTTTAAGATGATTTCAATTGGTGATTTCACATCTTAGATGAATTTCATGTTTTCAAGGAATTTCATATGAGCCTAATTGAATATTTTCATGTTAATATGTGTCACATTTTACTTGTACACTCACTTTATTAGTTTACTCATGATTTGTTTTCATGAGACTATGATATGGGCTTTATGGATTTTGAGTGTTTAGTGATCATGTGATTTACATGTGTTTCATGAAAAAACAATTTTGTTTTATTCCTTACTTGAAGGATTTCGTAATAGTTTAAAAGTTTTCCTATAACTAGTTCGTATTCTTCACTATAGTAGAGATTTTCAAACAAAGCTTATTTTCAAACCTATTTTTGAAAACCCTACCTTCTATGGGAGGATGGATGGGAGATCATGTTCATGTATGCCTTTAAAATGAAAATCATTTAAAACTTGAACCATGATTGGGAGGTATAGTCATATGATGTATACACTTGATCTTATTGTTATTTCAATTGATATCATTGAATTCTTTCAATTGGTATCAACCTTGACATTTCTTGTATACTCATATGTGTTTGTATGTATGTATGCTTCATTCCAAGAATATCAATTTCTATTGATATCTATTTTTCATACATATATATGTTTTATTTGTGCTTATTATATCCCTATATCTTTAAGCACAAAATTTGTTTATGCTAGTGCTTGAGCTTCAATTTTGTTTCAATTGATTACATTTAAATCGGTATCAAGCCCATGCATCATTTTAGTTGTATTTCATAAAAGGGGAGAAAATTTAATTTTGTCTTTCAATTGATGATTTTTCAATTGGTATTTGTTTCCCACCCCCTTACTTATGATTGAAAATTTCAAATTGGTATCATATGTTCAATATGAAAATTATTTACAATTGATATCAAAATTTTGTTTAGACATTCAAAATTTATTATGTTTAATTTCAATTGATATCAAGATGTTTCATGTGTTTTTGCTTAAAATTGGTATCAATATTTTTTTTGTTTGTTTCCTTTCAATTGGTATCAAGATGCTATTCTTTGACATATTTTCAATTGGTACCTTAATTGATTGTCACTTCTAATTGACTTTGTTTTTGTTTTAGACAAAAAGGAAAATATTATTTTTTATTGATTCATTGTTTCAAACAAAAAGGGGGAGAAATATTTATTGATTTTTCAATTGATTTGGCTTTGCTTTTACCCCTTATTGAAGATTGACTCTTTGTATTAAAAAGAGAGAAGATTTTGTTTTGTTTTGGTTTTTACCCCTTTGTTGATGATTGACAAAAAGGGGGAGAAGAATTTGGGTTTATATATGCATGTTTTTATTTTGCATATATTAAGTTTAATTTAGTTTAATTTTAATTGATATCTAAAGCATGTTTTGTAATTGGATGTTTTGTAATTGGTATCTAGAGTGTAATTGGTATCTAGAGCAAGTTTTGTTTTAAACATTTCATTGGAATTGGTATCTAGAGCATGTTTTGTGTTTGAACATTTCATTGGTATCTAGAACCCTTTATTGTTTATGCATAGATATGCATGTTTCATGATTCATGTTTAAGAGCCTTCATTGCACATTCATTATGTTTATTTGGTTATGCATGAGTTAAGGGGGAGCTTCTTTGAAGCTTAACTTTAATCCATGCATATATAACTCCATGAGTTTTGTCATCATCAAAAAGGGGGAAATTGTTGGCCCAAAGGCCTTTCACCCTAGTTTTGATGATGATTAACTCATGTAGTTATGTGTACTAATAATCTTGTGATTTTAGTTTCAGATCATTAATCAAGTTATTAGTTGGTGATTAGCTTCAACAAGATGATTTGGAAGCTTTCACAAGTTGATTCAAGAGCCCGAGCGTCAAAGATCATATATAGCACTTGCTCGGTGGATCAAGAAGTTTTGGGATCGAGTCGGCTCGGAGATTGCGCTCTACAAGAAGACTTCGGTACCATAGTTTAGTTTTGTGTTTAGATCCAAAATTGTAAAGATTAGAATAGTATGATAATGCTCAAGTTCACAACACACACGTTTCATGTTTTGAATATTGGTTTTCGGTTTTTCGGTTTTAGGTTTAACCGATCTTGGTTTTCATGAATAGATAGATCAAAACAAGTTTACATGGTTTAATGTATATATGATTTGTTCTATATACATACATGCTTTAATTTCCTAGACAAACTTAGTTTTGACTCACTTATTCATGTGTTTATGTTTTGATACTTTTGACAAAACATATTTTGGAATTAAATGACAAAAACATGGATATATATTTGTTTCATGTATATTGGATTTCTATCCATATGCATCATGCCTAAATGTTGTTTAAATATCATGTTTTTGTATTTGGAAGAGTTTTGGACAAAACGTTTTTTTTTCTATTCAAAATCCAAGTTTTTAGAAAATAAAGTTTTCGATTTTTGGTAAAAATGATAAGACACAAAAATAGTTCATATTGATTGATATTTGAGCTAAACTTTTTACCACATGTTTATATATCAATGCAAAATGATAAAACTATTTTTGGTGATTTTTAGAAATGATAAAAGATTTTTAAACATGTTTTTAACCCAGTTTTCTGTTCCAGGCTTCACCAGTCGACTAGTCTTCTGACCAAGTCGACTTGGCTGAAGTCGGTCGACCGACGTGCACAGAATTGTGCACGTTTGGCAGACTTGGGACGGTCGACCGTCCTGGTCGACCGGGTCAGAGAGCAGAGCTTTCTGTTTGTTTGGGTCGACTGGGGCGGTCGACCGGTAACTGCCAACGGGCAGAATTTGACCGTTGGACAGTCGACCGGCCGGTCGACCGGCAGGGTTATTTTGGCAAAATCTGCTGCCAACGGCTAGTTTCCAGATTTGCCTATAAATACCCCATTTGCAAGAGTTTTTCTCTAAGATTTTTTGTGCGAATTTTTCCCTACTCTCTGGTGTTTTCACAGCAATCAAAAGAGGTTTTTGGATTCAAATTGAACAATCTTTTTGGTGTTTTTATTAGGGTTTGAAAAACCAAAGAAAAGGGATTTTGGGAAAAGCTTTTGTTTGAACTTCACTATCTTCATTTCTATTTTTTCCCAAAGATTTTCTTTGAGTTGCTGGTTTCAAATCCCTTGGTTTTCTCCACACTTGAGCAAAAATCTACTATCTTTTCTATAGGATCTTTGTGTGTGAGAAAGAGATTGTTTGTAGTTGTTGTTTAGACCACCAAGTTAAAAACCCAATCTTTGTTTGGCTTTGTGCCTTGGGTTGTATCCCTCAAGTTGTGAGGTGATCCTTGTGTTTGCTTTGTGCTAATCCCTCGGGTTGTGAGGTGATTGTTTTGTTGGATTGGAGCTTGCCTCAAGGAGGAGGTTGTGGTTGTAAAGAGAGGAGTTGGGTACTCCTTGTGAGAGTCCTAGGTGGACTAGCTAGTGGATTGGAAATCCTTCGTGTGTCGAAGGCGGGGATGTAGAGCTGGGTGCTCGAACCTCGAAACACATCTTGTTGTTTGCGCTTGATCCATTGACTCTCTCTATCTCTCTCTTTACTTTGTGCCTTGCAAATATTCATATTGTGCATTCATAATTGCTTGGCTTGGTTGTGTGTGCATCATTTGTTGATTGCACTTGAGTGTATTGCATTTAGTTTTTAAATTCCGCATTGAGTTGACTAGATTAGCATAATCACCTATTCACCCCCCCTCTAGGTGATCTTTCAGATGTAAGGGCCACCTTGCTAAATTTTGCTATGATCGTATACATGTTTCAAATTTAGCAAATAAGTTTGTTTGGGTTAGAGAAGGTACTAACCCCCATGGACCCAATAAGATATGGGTACCAAAGACCACCCCTCCTATTTTTGATGTAGGTGTAGGCTCTCACATGACGTGAGAGTACGGCACCTTGGAGTGGATGCGTTCCGAGCTTTATGGAAATTATTTGGATGCATCACTTTCAAGGGATGTTTGGTGGAGAGGATCACCATGTTTTGGAGACAAGGAAAGTTGCCTTCTAGGTTTGGTAACGATTCCTAACTCCTAATTTTTATTTACATGCTTTTCATGTTTATCATATATAGCATGTTTTATTGTTTGTAGATTATTATGATAATGCCATGTTTATTAAATCCTTGACATACATGTTTAGCATTTTGAGACACCCATGTTTAATATGGACTATTATTTTGTGTTCTCACCATTTGTTTAGCTATCATGCATATCATAGGTTTAATAACATGTGAATTTTCATAACAATCATGTTTTTCATGTTGATTATGCCTTGTTTTTGATGCTTCATCACTTGAATATATGTTTAAATATTTGTCTTCATTAAGACTAGGTATATACTTGTACATATAGTGGGCCACAAATAAATCTCTATATGTTTGAGCTTGAATGCTTATTTGAACCCATTAGATGTGCTAGTATAGTCTAGTTTTGATGATCCATGCATTTTAAACTTGTATTCCTATTCTTGGATTTGTTTTGTGTTTATGTGTTTTCATTTCATGTATATGTCTATTTTGCCAAACTTTAAGATATACATGTATACCCCTTGAGTCATTTGCCTTTCATGCAAATCTATATATATGGACTCAATTGTGTTTAGGGATATGTATGTATACTTATTGTGTTGACAATTCATACATATACCTTGAAATGAAATTTGTTTCGGTGAAAATTTAGTTTTTCTTGATTTCGTGTTTATTTGTTTAACTTCATGTATATGTCTATTCTGTCCAAATTATTATTATACATATACATCCTTTTTGAGCCACGTGCCTTAATGCATATATTTGGTGGACTCGTTGTGTTTTGGATATGTATGTATGCTTTAGTTTGTATAAGACATACATATACCTTGAAGATTAAATAATTTTGATGATTTTCATTGTTTCAAGGAATTTTGAGCTTAATTGGAAATTTCATAATGCCATGTCACACATTACTTATACACTCACCATTTTTAAAATATTTCTCATGAGCATGTTTTTATGAGCATGTATGGACTTTATTGAATATTGAGTGTTTTTAAGTGCTATGTGATTTACATGTGTTTCATGAAAAATAATTTGTTGTTATTCCTTGCTTGAAGGATTTCGTACTAGTTTAAAAGATTTTCCATTTAACTAGTTACGGTATTCTTCATTTGGTAGAGTTTTTCGAACACACTTTATTTTTCAAATCTATTTTTTGAAAACCCTACCAACTATGGGAGGTTGGATGGGAGATCATGTTCATGTATGCTTTAAAATGAAAATCATTTAAAACTTGAACCATGATTGGGAGGTATAATTATATGAGATATACACTTGATCTTATTGTTATTTCAATTGGTATCATTGGACTCTTTCAATTGGTATCAATTTTGACCTTTCTTGTATACTCATATATGTTTGTATGTATGCATGCTTTCAATTTCAAAGAATATCAATTTCTATTGGTATCTATCTTTCATATATATATGTTTTTGTTTATGATAAGCTTGAGTTTCAACTTTATTTCAATTGATTCAATTTTCAATTGGTATCTCTTTTCAAGCTTATGCATGTGTTTTATTGGTATTTCATAAAGGGGAGAAAATTCGATTTTCATGTTTACAATTGGTATTTGTATTTCCACTCCCTTACTTTATGATAGAAAATAAAAAATTTTAAATTGATATCCAAATTGATTGTCACCCCTATTTGGTTTTATTTTGTTTTTAGACAAAAAGGGGAGAACATTTTTTTAACCCTTTTATTGATTCATTGTTTCGAACAAAAAGGGGGAGAAAAATTTATCGATTTGGTTATGCTTTTACCCCTTATTGATGATTGTTTCTTTGTATTAAAAAGGGGAGAAGATTTTGTTTTGTTTCGGTTTTTACCCCTTTGTTGATGATTGACAAAAAGGGGAGAAAGATTTTGATTTATATATGCATACTTATGTTTTTGCTTATATTAAGTTTAATTTAGTTTAATTTTAATTGGTATCTAGAGCATGTTTTGTTTTTGAACATTTCATTGGTATCTAGAACCTTTATTGTTTATGCATTTCTATGCATTCATGTTTAAGAGCTTTCATTGCATATTTTTATTGTTTATTTGTTTATGCATGAGTTAAGGGGGAGCTTCTTTGAAGCTTAACTTTAATCCATGCATATATAACTCCATGAGCTTTGTCATCATCAAAAAGGGGGAGATTGTTGGCCCAAAGGCCTTCCACCCTAGTTTTGATGATGATTAACTCATGTAGTTATGTTTACTAATAATATTGTGATTTTAGTTCCAGATCATTAATCAAGATATTAGTTGGTGATTGCTTCGAAAAGAGGAGTTTGGAAGCCTTCACATGGTGATTCCGGTGCCCGAGCTTCAAGATCACTCATTTGCACTCGGTGGATCACGTTTGGAATCGAGTCGACTTGAAATGAAGATCGTCAAGAAGACTTAGGTATCCTAGTTTAGTTTAGTGTGTTTTAGATCCATGTGTAAAGTTTAGAATAGTTGATATGCTCAAGTGCACAACACACACGTTTTTATGTTTGGATATTGGTTTTTCGATTTTTAGTTTAACCGATATTTGTTTTCATGAATAGATTGATCAAAACAAGTTTAAATAGTTTATATGTATAATAGATGTATTCTAGTTATACATGCATGCTTAAACTTCCTATACAAACTTATTTTGACTATCCTATTCATGTATTGAAAAATACAAGTTTGATAAAAAATACAAGTTTTGGTTTTTGGTAAAAATGTTAAGACACAAAAATAGTTTCATATGCTTGATTTTTGAGTTGAAATTTTTATCACATGTTTATATATCAATGCAAAATGATAAAACTATTTTTGGGTATTTTTACAAAACTTAAAAAGATTTTCTAAAATATTTTAATATGTGTTTTCTGTCCCTGAACAGTGGCTGACAGGCCAGGACGGCCGACCGCACGAGTCGACCGTACCAAGGGCCGGTCGACCCTTGCGGTCGACCGACGTGCACAAGCCTGTGCACGTTTGGTAGTCACAGGGACGGTCGGCCGGGCGGCCGACCGGACCTGAGAGTAGTGCTCTCTGTTTCTGGGGGTCGACCGGGCGGTCGACCGGGTTGCCCCAACGGTCACATTTCTGACCGATGGCGGGCGGCCGGGCCGGCCTACCGGTAGCCTGTCATATCAGCCTAACGGCTAGTTTTCTGTTTTGGCCTATATAAATCCCATTCCTTTGGGATTTTGGCTAAGGTTTTTACAAGAGAAAAATTACTGTTTCCCTAGACTTTAAAACAAGTTTTCAAAAGTATTTTTGGGCTTTAAACTTTCAAATTTGATTTTGTGTTTTAGGGTTTGGGAAAATCAAAGAAAAGAGTATTTTGGGAGATTTGTCTTGGCTTTCATTTTCTATCTTTTACAAGAGTTTCCCAAGTATTTTTCTTTGAGTTTCTGTTTTCCAAACACCTAGTTTTTCCACACTTGAGCCTATCTTCTATCCTAATCTATTTAGGATCTTTTTGTTTGTGGAAAAGGAAAGTGGTTTGTGGTTGAAAGATACCACCGTATTATAAACCCTTGATTTCTTGTGTTGCTCCCTCTTTGGTAGAGGTTGAGGTTGTTGATTTGGGTTGGTGTTTGCTCCCTCTTTGGTAGAGGTTGAGATTGTGGTTTGCTCCCTCTTGGTGAGGTAGAGTTGGTTGTTGGTTTGTATCCCTCAAGTGTGAGGTGGATCGGTTGTTGTTTGGCTAAGGGCCTACCCCTCTTGTGTGAGGTGGTGTTTGTATTGAAAGAGGAGTTTGGTACTCCTAGTGTTGTAACAAATCCTCTTCGGTAGAGGTTCCCTCGGTGGGAGTATAGTGGATTAGAAATCCTTCTCGGTGAAGGCGGGGACGTAGAGCTAGGGGCTCGAACCTCGGAACATATCATCGTGTTTGCGTTTGATCCACTTGTCTCTAAACTCTCTCTCTCTCTCTTTACATTTGTACAAAGCATCATTCTTCATTCATATCATTCATTGCTTGTGTTGTGCCTTGCATATTTCATATTGCTATATCTTGTATATGCTTGGTTGTTTGTGTGTGCCTCACTTATACTTAACCACAAGAGCTTCACATAGCACCTCAACCCATTAAAGGGGAATCAAGAGGAGTTAGTCCAGAGCCCTTCACAGGGAATTTGGCTACACTTGTGTGTTGTACTAAGTGTGTTGCAATATTTGTTTTAACTTCCGTATTTAGCGCATTTAGTTTATAGATTAGCATTATCACCTATTCACCCCCCCCCCTAGGTGATTTACACCCTATTCGAGTTGGGTTCCTATAATCACACGCTTCTAGAGCATCAATCTCCTTGTCAGACATGAACACAAGACTGATACATGTCAGACAACACTAGGGCAAATTTGGATCTTGAACCTGAATAAAAGAAACCCCGGACACGCCCCAAACATGTTATAGGTCCCAAGAGGACGAGGGTTCATGTATTTATTGGTGTTAATGGGTCGGATTTGTTACCCATTAAAAAAATAATAACAAAATGCTCGACTCTCTCTCTCTCTCTCTCTACTACCCCCACCCCCCCCCCATCCCCACTCCCCAAATAAAAATAAAAATTAAGGCTCATGTCCCCATCGATGGCGACACACAACTCCCTCCAAAACATATTAATGCTCATGTCCCCGTCGATGGTGACACACAATAACACCGGTAACAAAGACGACAAACCAAGTTAAGATTCCTCTCCCCAACATGACAAACATGTTTCTATCCACAAAGAGGCGAAAGATGACAACAATCTCTCCTCTCCTCTCTTTCCTTGGTTAGCTTTCTTCCCCCTTCCACCATTGTTTTGGTCCTCTTTTTCTTTACTTGTGTTCATGCAGCATGGAGTTCTTACTTAAGGTTTTAGGTTTTGTTTTGAGAATTGAGGATTTAATAAATTAAAGCACATCTGCATGTTTTAATATTTAAACCATTTTAGTTAATGAACTGATTTTTAGCATCAGGATTAAATTATATTTTTACTGTTTAAAGATATACTATTGCTAATGCTTAAAGTTCAACGTTTCTCAATATATTTATGAATATTAGGGATTACTTTTCCATGATAAGTTTTATCACTTTATGAACATTAAAGATTAGTTATGTTTGTATTCTTGATGATTGTTCATGAGTCTTTACTAATTCACTAGTGGCAATAATTCATGTGTATCATTATATGCTCTATGACATTAGTCGTGCGTTATTTTGCTTGTTATCAATGAAATATTTTTATGATAATGGTTTGTTACTTGATATATATTGTAAAATTGTATCTATATACACATTATTAATATAATAAATTATTGTCATATAGCATGTCGATGTATCCTACATTCCTACGTTTTACGAATTTATCGTGTTTCCTTGTTGGAGTTGTACGGGTGGCATGTTTATGCTACATAGACCATACCAATGTAAACTGTTAATAACCTGCGATTGTCCATAAGAGACAGGGCATGACACAGCAAACAAAAATAAATAAAACCAAAAGAGTATATTATCAATATTGAGCCGCAAGAACGTGTGGTTGTGTAAACAAATGTGTTCAAATAAACATATATATGCAGCCAGTGCCACATATATGTTTTACACAATTTCAATTGTAAAAGTACTGCATTTTGAACTGCATAAGGCCATATTCATATGGTTTGGTCGCAGCTAGATAATCTGTGGTTGGGACCCGATCTCAATGGAAGGACAATGATCGGACCTCTTACCCACACCAAAACCACAGGGGAGAGGCAATGACAAGGAGAGAGGCAATGAGAAAAATAAGAGAGAAGGTCATATGGAGTAGAAATAAAGATAGAAAGATGAAGGACTCTTTGTTGGAGCAAAAAATTCATTACAAATCGTGCTATGGATCGGCCATGAAGGGTCTTCAATCTTTTAAATTCATATTTGACTCCATGTAGAAAAGAAAGAGCACTGACGATGAACCTAGGATGGTGGTCAACTTACAAGAAGGCCGTTTCATCATGATGTGTTGAAAATGATTTCTTATAACTTGTAGGAATTAGAATTACCAGGAGAGCCATCTTTTTGATTGACTGCCACTGCGGCGTTAATAGCTCTTTGTAGGCCTCCTGGTGACATAAAGAGTCCTCCTTGTGATCGGCCAACTACTAAAACTCATCTTTCATGTCGCTTAGGTATAGCCGTAGACGAGGATGCTCTATTGGGTTCAGATTGTGGTGTGATAGGGGACCGTAGTATTAGACTACGCTTGTCTAAGAATGCTCTGAAGTTGTAGAAAAAGTTCCTCGATTTGATGACGGTCCTTTATCATTTGTTCTATCATCTGAGGGACATTCCCCCACTTGGTCAACGTCTGCCATCATCACCACTTCGGCAAGATATTGTTTGGCTCGTGAACCACACGGGCATAGGGAGAGAAGTGGAAGGATACTCTGAGAATAGAGAACAAGTCTTGTGCTCTTAGCAACCCCATCGTCCGTTCTCGCTCGGTCATCAAATATTACCGGTTAGACTAAAAACTCTAACCTCTAAAACTGGAAGAAGACTCCGAATAAAGAGCCTGATAAGTATGTGAAGCACGGACATAGACAGTAGACACGGGACAAAAGTATGACACAGATACATGATTTCACAATTCCTTAAAAAGTAGCACATGGGCATGACAACATAACACTAGAGAGAGGGGGGGGGGGGGGGGGGAGAGAGAGAGAGAGAGAGAGAGACTTGACACATTTTTCCACTCTAATTTTTATATATACATGAAGTTATATGAATCTTTGAAACATGTAACATGAACAAAGAATCATGTTAATTCAATAATTAATGACATGTTTAAAAAGTGTCCAAGAAGTGACACTCTCCAACACAGGTGCGAAAGTCTCTGCACATGTCATGGTAGAAGTGTACATGCCACAGATTAAAATACTCAATGTGTCCCACTTTCCTTCAATCACCATTCACCAAATGATTGGATCAATTAAAATAATATTTTCCCGCCAGCTTCTCACTTTCATGACCCGTTTGAGAACTTTTACCACCAAAGTGGGAGAGAAAGACATCCTATGTAGTATGCTCCAATTTCCTACCTTCAAAAGTCAGTTTTTCCCATACAAGGTGTCCATAGCACCAAAGTGGGAAAGAAATACATCCTATGTAGCATGCTCCAATTTCCTACCTTCAAAATTCAGTTCTTCCCATACAAAGTGTGGCAGCATGATAAGCCTTCAACAGGCCTAGATAAGTGGGATATTGACTGGGACTCTCCTCAGATCTTATACACAGATCATTTTATGACCAAGAATTTCTGCTTAAAACTCAAAGTATGAGTACAATTCAGCTCCCATGTATGCATGGTGAAAAGAAAACTCTTAATAGTCATGATGCTTTGATATATTTAGTCTGCATTGTAACCTAGTTTGAGCTTAAGCCTACAAAGCATGGACATTTCAAAGTCATATTTCTGTACTGAACATGTGTTGGACCCTTGCATGACACTTGCACAACAAGTGTTGGACACATCAGGGAAAAGAGTACATAAAACCACATGTTAGATCCTTGTTGGCCTTAAAAAAAATAAAGATTGCACGTCGGACATGCAGAGCATGTCCAAGTAACCATATGAAAAACCCCTTTGACATAGTGGATGCCATATTTGCACAAGAAAGCACTTTCCCAACATGGAATGTGGACACCATCTTTGACATATATCACCTTCCAAACATCTTTGAGGCATCATGGGCTTGCATTATGTGAGGTTGGGTCGGACTATTGGATATCTTTTACTGGTTCAAGATTATAATCTATATATGTTCCTCAGTAAGATTTTATTGTTTCTCACTCTTTTCCTACGTGTCCTACTCACTGCTAAATCACTATGGTCTAAGGTCGTATCACATGTGCCCTAGGAGAATTTTTAACATTACACAGAAAAATATCAAAACATTACTCAGGCTGGCTCTTTCTTGTTATCTGCTGCTTGTAGATCACAAAATGTAAATCGTCTTTCAGCTTAACACAGCCACTAATCCAGAAACAAACCATACTCTATTCTAGCTATAGCTATGATAATTGTGATTATCATCTATATTTCTTTTATACCTCTTTTATTACACATTTAATACTGCATGGATATATTTTCTTATGTTTACGCAGAAATTAGGTCAAGAGCACAAATTAGAGAAAAAAGATGAAAAAGCGAAAAATCGATGTTAAAAAGATGATTGTAGTAATATATTTCAAGATACAGACAAGATTTTTCAATAGAGACTACACAACATATAGAAGCGAATACCAAAAGTTGAGGGTCAAAAATCAAAGTTAAACAGCTACCCAGCCGCTAACCACGACTACGCAATCGTTGACTGTTTAAAACAGAAAACAAAATCAGATTCGAATTTCAAATGGACACGTTTTAGTATTTTAATCATAACTTTCACTACATAAGTCCAAATCTGACGATTCAAGATGCTCTGAAAGAGGATTGAAAGGGCTATAATTCTTATGTTGACAACCTTTTTTAGTTCAGTCGTTTGATACTTCGTATTCAACAATCAACGTCAAGTGGCTCAGTCCAATTCAGAATTGCCACATTGAGTTGAAGTTGGATTAGAAGTCCTATTGAGTTTCTTATTGTAATTGACTCTGAGGCCTATATAAAAGGCTGCAATCTCTTGTAATTGTATCATCTCATCATAGAAACAAACTTTATATTAGGTTTTTAGCTGTCAATTTTTTATTAAGTATTGTTTTTTGGAGAAGAAATTTTGCGCATCGAAGTTGAAGAAGAATAGTAAGGAGGCATCATCTAGGGTTTCCTAAATTGGTGTTTTCTAATCTCTTTCTCCTTCTATTTTATTATTTCATGAAGTTCATATTATTTACCATGTTTTGCATCTCTTCTAATATGAACTAATTCTGCATAGTTAAGGCATTAATGTAGGTTAAATATTATGATGATATAATCTTGTTTCTTTATGTTATTCTATTAATTTGTTCTTCAAGTTTAATCTTTTGTATGTTAAGTTTTTTTTATTCTCAAGTTTCTTGTTATTAATTGATGGCCAACAATTACACGGATGGTTAGGTTTAAGACCGAGAGGAGATAACTTAGCGTAGCATCATAGGAATATAAACCACAACTTGATACATTGAGACCGAGAAGTTGTGCAATCGTGTGAGAAAGATCCACCGTACTTGATGCTTCTTCTAACTTGTAAACATAGTAGATCGAGAGATTGTAGGTTCTTGAATTATAGGATATAATTAGTATTGCTCGAGAAAGAATACTAGTAAAAATAGGAACTTTCGATTATTAACATGAGTAGTAGGATTTCACTAGCATAAACACAATTTTATATCTGATTATATTTATCGAAATTAATTACCCTAGCACTTATCTCATTCAAGAGTTAACTCTTTTATTTTAGTTTCTTTTCTTAGTTTATCTTTATATTTCATCTTAATTGTTTCTTCAAATAAAACTAGGGCAAATTAGTTTAGTACCCAATAGACATCAATTCTCGTGGGACAATAATCTACTCACTGCTTTATTACTTATTAAACGATTGGTACACTTGCCAATTCGCAACATCAAGCTATTATATTAGGTTCTACACCATCATTTTTGTTAATAGCTAGTAAGTTCACAAAATCCCCCCACAACAACCAACAAAAAAACTTAATTCATTCAGGCCATGCAAGCCTACAAAGATATACAACTATTGTTATCATTTCAAGTTCCATATTTTATTACAAGACTCTGAACGACTAATTTTCAAATTTGTTTTCTGGTTGTCTACATGATTTCAAGTGAAAGAAGAAAAATAAATATCAAATGAAGCTTCATATTATAACGAAACTACTTTCTGATAATTATCATAAGCTACTGACAGGGGGAGAAAACCTAAAATAAGGTTGCAGGCATAAAGATATGGAGGCTTAACTGACCTCTAGAATGCAGATGATAGCTTGCAAGGCACAAGATAAGCATGCCACTGAAGCAGCACTGCTGTTCTTAGTCCTGCTGCAATCTAAGGATACCTGCTAAAACCAAACAAAGTATGATCATGCAATGACAAGGAGACAGAGATTGTGAGCCAATTTTACATACCTCAAGATGTTTTTTTTACCATGATTCTCCTCTCAACCCGCAGTTTGGTTTGAACCACTTCCCTGCGTGAATTGTGGCGACTGTGCAGGAACAATGAACTGTGGACGAACTGGAACTGAAGCTGCAAACCCTGCAAAATCGAATATTAAGGAACAAACCACATCGTAATCATCTTAAAGAAGGATCCCATCAGAGAATTGGGATGATACTTTGCCTACACAAACAAAGATTTCAAGCGACAAGAAAATTCAGCATGTGACATGTATTGAGGAAAGCCATATTTAATTTCTATTAGCTGCCATGACTTATTCTGAAGATGCATCATTTTGTTAAGAACAACCCAAAAATCTGAAAGTAATGTTTCACAATGTATAAATGTTAAACAACAACAAAAGTAAATCCTTATTTTTCATATCTTACAAACATTCAAAATATGGATAAAAGATAAAGCATTTCCTAAATGAGCATGACTTGATACTTATTGGCTAGTAAATATGATTAATTTTATGCATTTGCATACCACTTCATAACCTCCTTCCAATATGCCTACAATACTATAAAAACTAAAGCGTATTGCGAACATGCACACATCATGTGTATCTGCGTACGGACACACAGATATCCATCAAGTAAAGCATCATAATAATGTTTGGGTATTCATCATATTAATGAAGCTTATAGACCAAAATATAAAATAGCATTTATAAGAGCCTTTGGGTATGTCTTCAGTGTCAATTGGAGGTGCAATTATTTACAAGAACCACCACAACAAAGAGGACCCTTTTATCCCAAGTCTCTGGGGTTGGCAATAGAAATGAAGATGTCGTTAGGAAGTAAGAAAATTATATAGGTCTATATTTTTTTCACTTTGGGATAAATGATATCAATTTTTAAAGATAAGAACACTCAGCACAATTGACCACCGTAAGACAGATCAACCAAACGTATATGCCAGATTTGAGAAAAACGATGCATTCAAGTATGCTCTGATCCAAAATATGCCAAATTCACTTGAATATAGCAAATGTGTGGGCAGATAATGTATTCGAGAGGATGGATATGGCTATCATACTGGCATGATGGCCTTCACATGGCCAGATATAGCTTCCAAGATGCCAGAAGATCCAAAAGGATCAAACCCGAAAATGACGCGAGAGTTTTTAGATCCAAGCATCAATCTATCAAATATGCTGTTTCAAACTCAATTTTATCTAATAACCTAAAACAAACCTTGAGTTTTAGGTATTAAGAATATTTGACTTGGACAAAGAAAAACTAAAGAGCAAAATAGAAAGAAAAAAAAAAAAGCATGATCGAACTTTAATATGATTCAACAAATATTGTCGATTTTCACCTCTCCTTTTGATATCTCCAGATCTAGCCGAGATTTACAAGTGAAAGAAAAAGTTAATTCACCTCTTAGGGCGAAGCAATTGCATTTCACCTCACATATCATATGATGAAGTTAACTTCTAATATCTCTTATTCTTTTAGTTTGACTCTAATTATTTTTTTCTTGGCCAGTCTTTCTTCATTATGAGATTCTGAAAAGTAATATTTTTCATACCCACCTTTTGGCTTACCCACTATAGCATACCCAACATCTAAGGCAAGTGGGGCATATATCAATTTGATACCAGTGAATATTGGGTATGCCAGTGGGTAATACCCGTGCGGATATGAAAATTATTTTCCAATTCAGAAGCAATAATAAGAACAACTTATCACACCTTAAACACTCCCCCCCCCCCAAACCCCCCCCCCCCCCCCAAAAAAAAAAAAAGAAAATAAACACAAAAACAAAAAGACTACAACAAAACAAAACAAAAGAAATAAAAGAAAAATTCTTTTTCTGCATCCTTTGGCTCCTCTCTACTTTTCTTTTTCTCTAAGTGTTCCAGATCCGCCTTATGTTGGCAAGTAATCTCCCACGATAATATCTTCTCATCTCATATGATTAAGTGGAATTCAAAAAATTTCATCTCGATATCAGATTGACTCTAGTTCATCCATGCTAGACAAGATTCATGGCCTTACCGAATACAATTACGTTAAAAAAACATATATTTTCATCTGTCCCCTTTCTCTTCATCTTTCCTTTATCTCTTCGATTGCTCCAGAAAGAGAGAGAGATTATTCGTGAGTACTTTATCTCATCTAGAGCATTCTCATTTCTATAATTAAGTTAAAGTTTCTAAGTTTCTCTTACAGTAGAACCCCTATAAATTAATCTCCTCTAAATTAATAACATCTCTAAATTAATAAAACTCCCAGTCCCAACTCAGGCCAGTGTAAAAAATTAATAAACCCTCCTACCGTAATAATTAATAATTTCTTTTTGAAACTTAGTGTAAAATTTTAATCCCGACTGTCGCATAAATTAATAATTTCATAAAAGTACAAAATATATTACATACAATATTCAAGAACTAGAAAAGTACTTTAAGATGCTAGTTTGCACAAAGCCACCATGTTTGATATTTTCGCCTTCATCCTTCCTCAAGAAGTTATTGTGATCATCTTCTTGTTATAGCTAAAATGTTTCAACTAAATTTAACATTTCAACAGCTTACTTGTGATAAGATATATTTGCAAGAAGATTTATAAGGAGCTTACCAACCAAAGTGAGATTTTTTAAGGAGATTAAATGCTATAGAGTTGTTGAAGGAGTTTGAAGGACGTGAAACATTAAATAGACACATTTTCTAAGACAAAATAATAATTTACAGGGTAAAACCCTTCAAATTAGTAACCCCTCTAAATTAATACCCAAGGGTGGGTCCCAAGAATATTAATTTAGCGGGGTTCTACTGTATATAGTTTTGATCATAAGAATTGGAAGCACTACACGTGCACCCTACCCCATCCTGAGCAAGTGTAGTATACTCACTAGCAAAAGACCTGCCATATTGCACGTGCATCTTCAGCAAAAGCCCAACTTACTTGTGTGATTATCTCCTTAATATACCTTAAGTTTTACCTAAAAAAGAAAACACATTATCAATCAGATTCAAGAACTATAATCAATAAGATCCAAGAAGACATCTCCTAAACAAACAAAAAAAGGACCACCAATTTGGTCAATCTTCCTCTCTCCAAAATCTATATAACGCCAACAGCTTAACCTACAAAAAGCATCTCATTTTATCCAGCACATTAATTAAAAATGAAGACTATCTTAAGCAAGTGCAGCGTACTCACTAAGCAAAATGATCTGTCATATTGCACATGCATCTTCAGCAGAAGACCAATTTTCTTATGCAATTATTGATGGGATCGCTCTACTTATTATTTAGTAGTCTTCTTTAGTTGTTTTATTTTATTTAGTGTGCTTTTTTAGTCCCACATCGGTTATAATGGGGAAGTCTTCTTTGTAGGAGCTTATATAAGGTCAAGAGTTGTACTTGTTTGATTAGACTGTGATGAATTGAATTTAAACCCCTTTTGTTTAGCATAGTGATTTGCTATCCAAATTTGAATTTTTGCATGGTGACGTGCAGAGTGGGAGAGAGATCTCCCAGGTGCTGAAACTAGAATTCATCTTTATCTCCTCAAAACCATAATTTTCTCTCCTTTCCCCTTTTCATTCTACATCAGTTAGGTATCAGAGCTAAAGTCCTGATTTTTTCTCCACACACAAAAAAAAATCTCCCTCCTTTCACAAAACCCTAGCCTCCACCACAACTTTTAAAAAAACCTCTAGATCTCTCCCCTTCTTTCTTTCCTCTGTTAGTCAAAAAAGAAAAGAAAAGAAAGAAAGAAAAAGGAAAAGTTATTGTTCATCCCCTTCCTCTGACACCCAAAAAAACCCTAACCCTAGGTATCCACGCCGACTCCATCTCCCTCCGTCGACTTTGACCAGATCTGCAACCACCACCCGCGCCATGTTCGTCTTCACGCCGCCTCACCGTCAGCACAACCGATTTAGTTTGGTCGAGATCTGACACCGCTGTGATTATGCCACCACCACGCTTCAAATCTCCTTGTCTTCCGCCGACTTCGCCTGCACCCATCAACTCTGACATCAACATCAATGACCGCCCTTTGTCTTCAATCTTCAGATCCAGACCTCGTAGCCATTGTCTTCTTCTTCGGATGACTTCACCGCCTTCAACTGACACCTCTGCCACCCCGATCTCGCTGCCTTTGCACACCCCTTGCCAATCTTCATCGTCACCACCACTTTTCCGTCATTGTGACCTCGTAGCCGCCACTCCATCACTGACTCGCCGTCTGCCACCGCCGTCGGGCTTCGTCAAAAGAACCTCCAACAACCACTGCCATAGACAGGCCCAATCGGGTTCTAATTGTGTCCACTTTAACTGGGTCTAATCTCAAACACAACCCGATCTTAACAAGTTTAAGCTGGGATCAGATCCAATTCGGGTCCAACCCAAGTCACCAGGACCCGACCCGGTTCACATTGATTCGGGTCCAACCCAAGTCACCAGGACCCACCCGGTTCACATTGGACCCGACCCGGCCCTGAAGCCAAGTCGACTCGAGCCGATCCAGCCACACCAGAGCCGTTTATGAGCCGACTTGGAGTCAAGCTATCACCTGAACCAGCTTGAGCCGCGAGCCTCTGCTGACATCATCAAGCCACCGCTGACGTCACTCGAGCTACGGTGACGTCATCAGCTTGATCTGAACCGTACTGTTCACTACAGTAGCACAGCGACGTTTCAGATTCCGTTTCAGGCCCATTTGGAGTCTGATTCGAGTTCCGTTGAGCCACTGAAAAAAATTTCACAGCTTTTGAACAACAAATTTGATCTCTACAAGCCTTTATTTGATGTCGGTACTGTTCCTACAACAAAAGGGCAGAGATTCTTGGGCAATTTCTGCACTTTATGCATTGAGTTCTCTTCATGGGTTTTTACTTTTGCGGTAAATATATAAATACTGACTATGATGACAAGTATGCTAAACGGGCTATGTTTGAGATTGTCCCCTTTTTCGGGGTTTTGATTGTTATGGATACAAAGCTTGGGAAAACGATCTTGAAAATTTCTTTAGTTATTTCTCCCTGACAACTAAAGAAAAAATACCGCTATGCCAAACTTAAGTTGAATGGAGAAGCTTATTACTGGTGGAGAGATTATCATAAATTATGTTGATATTGATTTCTTGCAAGGCCTTCTTCGTGCTCGGTATGCTCCACTCATCTATTCATCTGAGCCAGATTGCAGAAAGCCCAATGTTGAGCAAGAGCCCGAGTCTGAGAGCCATGGTTCATAGTCGCGGTCTCGACCGCCGACTCGGCGGGCACTATGACGGATCAGTCTCGACGACTCGGATCAGTCTCGGACGATACGCGCAAAACGCTACATAAAGAGCTAAAAAAATTCTAAAAAATCGCGACAAATTGTTAAAAAGATGTAAACATCAAAATTCATATATCACATGTCCAAAAATAATTTTGTTTTGAGAGGGTAATTGGGGAAATATGATGACTTGGGGTAAATTTAAAAATATGAAAGATTTGAGGGGTTAATATGAGAAAAATTAAAAAAAGTAAAAGAGCTCTCTGGCTCTCTCTCCCCTTCTCCGTCACCCGGTGTCTCTCTCCCTCACCCGATCTCTCTCCTCTCTCTTCCTCACCCGATCTCTCTCGCTCTCTTTCCCTCATTCGATCTCTCTCCTCTCTCCCCCTTCCCTCACCCTCTCCCTCTCTGTCTCAATCTCTCTCTCAGTCAACTGAGAGAGAGAGATCGGGACTGAGGGAGAGAGGGAGGGGAAAAGACAGAGGAGGTGAAGGCAGGCAGGCGGATGGCGATGGAGGCGAACGGCGGAAGGCGAGCGACGGGCGACTGGCGGCGATCAGGAGAGCGGCGACGGCGGGCAGGTAAGTCGCCCTTCTTTTTTTTAACCTGAGTTAGCCGAGAATCGGATTCGACTCGACCGAGTCAGACCGATTCGGTCAAGACGCGACCGAGTCGACTTGATCCTCGGCCGAATCGACCTCCTCTGACTCAACTCACGACTCATGTATCAGACTCGTCTCGGCGCTAGCCGAGATGGATACAACTCGGCCGAGTCATATCCGACTCGGCCGAATCTTCGAACCGTGCTAAGAGCCAACCAATCACCAATTCCTTCATTGCAAATGGTCAGGCAGATCCAGAGCCTTCAGTCATTGTCGAACCTGATATTCTTGATGAGGCAAAATCAGAAGTTTTTACTGAATTAGTACCATTGCAAGAAGAAACTCCTTCTCGGCCCATAGAAGTAGAAGAGCATCTTATTAAGATTTTTGTAGATCTCCCAGTAGATACTATGGAGCTATTGTCATCTTTGCCAGTTATGAAGGTTTCATTGTTCGCTGAAATTGCTTGACACATACCATTTTTTGCAGACTTTTTTAAGCTTCTTATGATGCAGAATACAATCAATACAGTCTTCAGCAGAGATAACTTGCCTCGGCATGCTGCATGTATCTTGCTCGAGTTACCGTTGACTGCAGCTGGTTTGTCACGGAAGCCAATTTCACCTCCACCATGGTTCAAACGTGATTACAGATGCTAGTTGCACGACCTCCACCATGGGGCTTAATTGATGCGAAATGTGGTTCAGTTTTACTTGGTCATGTCTGCTATATGTTACCACTGCATTCACCAGAGATGAATCTTTTACGCCGAAGAGAATAATGAGATCGCTCTAGTTATATTTAGTAGTATTCTTTTAGTTGTTTTATTTTACTTAGCGTGTTTTTTAGTCTCACATCGGTTATGATAGGGAAGTTTTCGTTGTAGGAGTCTATACAAGGCCCCAAGAGTTGTACTTGTTTGATTAGACTATATGATGAATTGAATTTAAACCCCTTTTGTTTAGCATGATGATTTGCTATTCAAATTTGAATCTTTGCATAGTGATGTGCAGAGTGGGAGAGAAATCTCTGGGTGCTGAAGTCCGTATTCATCTTTATTCCCTCAAAATCCTAATTTTCTCTCTCCTTTTCCCTTTTCATTCTACAACATTTATCTCCTTCATATACAATAAGTGTCACCTAAAAAAGAAACCACCTTATCAATCAGATCCAAGAAGAACCATTACCAATCAGATCCAAACAAACAAAAATAGGACCACTAATTTGTTTAACATTCCTCTTCAATATCTATATCCTACCAACAGCTTAACCTACAAAAGGCATCTCATTTTATCCAGCACATTACTGAAAAATAAGGACTGCCTTAAGCAAGTGCAGCATACTCACTAAGCAAAATGATCTGTCATATTGCACATGCATCTTCAGTAGAAGACCAATTTTCTTATGCATTTATCTCCTTCATATACACTAAGTGTCACCTAGAAAAGAAACCACCTTATCAACCGGATCCAAGAAGAACCATTATCAATCAGATCCAAGAAGAGATCACCTATACAAACAAAAATAGGACCACTAATTTGGTTAACGTTCCTCTTCAAAATCTATATACTGCCAATAGCTTAACCTACAAAAGGCATCTCTTTATTCAGCATATAATCAGAAAATACAAATTACCTAATTAAGAAGAATAAAGGCACTTCACTACTTCCATAGTTTTTTTAATCTTTTATCAATTATTTAAATAAAGGAGGAGAACCAACACCTGGGTCATGTTTTTTTCTCAATTAATACTTCATAATAATCATCTAACAGGCTTGAAAATTTTAGTTTTCTTGGTACTTTAGCATGTAGACTACATGTACTGCATTTTGCATCCTCCTGTTTAGAGACAAACTATTGAGAGAAAAAGACGAAAGATGAAAGAAAATCTAAAGATTACCTGATGGATAAATGAAAATGTCTTTCACCTTACCAGATCTCACGTCGCACGATCCTCGATCTTGACCTCGTGTCGCTTCACGTCGCACGCTCGATTTTAGCTTCACATTTAGGGCTTCACACCCTGCCATGGGCGGCAAGCCCTCAAGAAAAAAAAAACCTACCAAAACATTTTTTTCAAAATTCTAGTTTACGTTTATTGAAAATAATAGTCTTTAAATAGACTTACAACTTATTCAGTCCCCTCTCATAATCGATATGAGACTAAAATAAAATACAAGAATAAAACAAATACAAGACTATTAAATAAAAAATACAGAGTTAGATTCAAAACAAAAAGAAGCAGACTCGATGTCCCCATCATTCTCGCCGGGTGGGAAGAACTCGATCCCGTTGAGTATACATCAGATGGCGGTGACTCAATACTAAATCTGAAGTTGTTGTTGATCTTACTGGAGATGTTGCAGATGTGGTTGCTGGAGATGTTATTGAAGAGGTTACTAAAACTTTGGCTATTGAAGAGGTTATTGTGAAGGAGATTGTTGAGATCTTTGGCTGATGAGGAGTTTTGTTATGGAGGGATTGCTGAGATCTTTGGCTGATGAGTTGTTGTGGAAGAATTTGATTTTTGTGGTTAAAAGGAAGTTTGATGGTTGAGATTTTAATACGTGGAGGAGATAAAAGAGGTTAGAATTTGGATTTTTTTTTTTTTGGAATTTTAACAGAAGAGTTGAAAAAAAAGTGAATGAAGTAACAAATTGCACCGGTTCCTCATCGGGACTACCAATTTATTTCAACACACACAATGAATGGTTCAAATAAAATTATACCGATTTCGTACCAGGAATCTTTTACAAAAAATTTGTATTACAATTTAATTTTCATCACTAATTACTTTTTTCTAACCATGCTCCGATATCAAATTGATGTGAGACGAAAGAGGGGGTCCACGAATTTTGAAAAAAGATGAGAGATCAAAGAAATAACGTCTTTCACCTTCCTGGATCTCATGCCACTTCACGTCGCACGCTCCTTGATCTTGACCTACGCCGCTTTACGTCGGACACTCGATCTTAGACTTACAGTTAGGACTTCACATCTTGCCATGGGCGGCACGCCCTCAAGGGAAAAAAAAACCCCCAAAATATTATTTTCCAAAATTCTAGTATGCTTTTATTGAACACAATGGAGTGCTTAAATAGAATTACAACTTATTCAGTTCCCTCTCATAGTCGATGTGAGAGTAAAATAAAACACAAGAGTAACAAAGACAAGAAAGAACTCAGACTCAAAACAAAAAAAAGCTGACTCGATGTCCCCATCACAAACCTGACTAAATTTAAAAGAAAATATGACACTAATTCTTTTTATTATTTGCCACCTATGCTCTTAATTTTGTCAGGAATATGAACATATTTTTTATGAAGCACTTGTATATCTCTTACAGAGATCTCTCTCAAACCGGTCACAATAACAATCTTTAGGTAATCTTTCATAATATATACTCTCCATCACTTTCATTTTTCCTTCATGTTAAGAATCAAAAACAAACAACTAAGGTTTTTTCCCTCAAAGAAAAACCAAGGGCTTTCCTACTTTCTTATCATTCAACTTTCTTTCCCCCCTAATGAATTCTATTGGTTTGCAAAGTTTAGGTGAATGAAAAGAAAAGCATAAAATACAAACTTACTTCAGAGGTTAAAAGCAAAGTTCATCCAAGTACTGATCAATGTCCTATGAATTTTCTTTCTTTCAGTTTAGGTTACAAGTAGGAGGGACACCTGCTAATTTTATGTTGTTTCAGTAGTTGCTCTTAATCAGATACATATTTTTCTTATCAATAAGGAAAGATGAAGCATCTTGTTCAACCGGCACTATGTAAGTTATTCAATTATCCTACAAACTTTTTACCTTTAATATAGAAAAAGAGCCAAATGAATTCAATCATTTTCAGTTTCTTTCTTTATTCAAGATAACTTTTTTATGAGGTAGAATGATGAATAACAACTAGATTATAATTCATTAATTTCAATATTATTGATTAAATTTATTTCTCATTATGTTATTATTAACAATAACCAATTTATGTACTTCAACTTATATTAAAGAAGAGGAATACAGTGGGTACATGTTTCTAAAACCTTCAGTTATTTTTTATAGAGTTCAGTGATTTCTTTCAAAAGTATTTAAATATTAGGAACATCTATAAAATTCAATCCTTATTACTACTAGTTACTTCCTTCTAAATTCTATATTGTAGAAGACAAATAAGATATCAGTTGAAATTTTTATGTGCATGCCACCATTAAGAAAATTCCTGTTAAAATTTCAGACATGTTGGCGGCCAAACATATAGTGCTCATACAAAAAAGATTAAAAGGGTTCCTCTTAAGAAAGTTTGCCTGAAGGATATGGTGCTTGTATTGCAGGCCTAGGAGAAGCTGTTACTCCATTGATACTCGGACCATTGAGTTGGACAAAGTGATGACCAGGCGGCACTGTGTAGCCCTGCACTGCTGCATAACCATGTCCAGCAGGAACTGGCTGTCCAAGTGGCCCATACGGGTACATAGCTGTTGTATTTGCTGTTCCTGGGACACTATATACTTGAACATATTGCTGCCCCATGTATGGATTGTAGACATTCTGAAATAATAGCATAAACAAGTTGACGATGAATATAGATCAAGTATAAAGGATTTCTTTTTCATAATATAATCTTTCTAAATAAAAATGATTTTGAACTTCATGACCTGTGGGTAGACATATTCAGGCCCGTATCCTGTGAACCTGCAGAAGGAATGGTAAATCAACTGAGAATTTTTATCTTAAGCGTTTGGTTTGAAGGTTGGCACACAAGTAATTAGATGATAGCTTATGCCTACACCTTCAATCTCCATTACATCCATCTTAGCTCTCATATAAATTGTAAACGGTCATAAAGTTATTCCGATCATGAATCTTGCTGAATTTCTAGAAGTCATTATCCTACTTCACATAAAGCTTTACGCAAACAGAGATCAATATGTTATACACAGGATTCTATGATTCATTTTTTATTCTTATACATCTAAATTCTACAATTAGCAAAATCAAGTTAGTTTTCATCACCAATTACTCAATACAGTTAAGATTTTTATTTATTACGTGAAATAATATGAACATCTAAAACTGGAGGGTAACTTCTGAATTGCATCCATTATTTAAAAAAGAAAAAAGAACCCAGTGATTGTCTTACCCATATGGTGCATATGGAATTGCTTGGTGGTAGCCATAGGGAACAGTTTGGTGAAAACCAGAGCTTCCAACATAAGCTTCCCGAGGAACAGGCACACTACCGATGTATGGACCTGGAGGCCTTATTTGTGCTACAAAATGAAATTCAGAACAAAAGAACCACATTTACATTGCAATAAGCAGCAAAAGTCACTTGTGCCAAACACTCAAAAATCAATTAACTATTAAAAAGGAAACTCTGCAACTATCTATTTACCATTCATAACAGAAAATCCCAAAAGTACACTCTGACAAAAAATGTAGAAAACAGTCTTAACATAGAAAATAAAGATGTCATCAATAGCCAGATCGTCATATAGGTGATATGAATCTATGATAAAGAAAAGTACCCCTTGCCGGTTAAATTAGGTATCTTGTCGGGACCTTTGATATGGTTAAGGGTAGCATAGCTTGCTTATTGAACACACCTCTATTTAGACCTACATTACCTACGCATGTATACTAACTAGAGACACAGTAAGAGAGTACTTGATCATAATTTAAGTACTACTCTGAGGACTCTCCTCGCGAATAAGAAAATTTCTGTCACTAAATTAATGTTTGTACTTAATAATAAAATAAATCGTCCAGCTTAAAGAAAAGATTCAATTATTGTCAAAAGTATTTTGATCCATGGTTACATTCTTGGATTCTTTTAAAATACTCCAGAAGCTAATCTGTCTCCATCTATCTAAAACTTTGCGATAAATTGCATAGTTCATTTTAAGAGGATTTCATGACATTAGAAATCTTGGCAATGTACTAAGTACCAACCAATTTTTGGCGTTTAATGTATATAGGTCGGGGTAGGAAAATTGTTAGCGCATATAACTTAGTTATACATGCATAAACACCCTAACCCTAACCCCCTCCTCAATTTCACTTAATCTCTCTTCCCCTCTTCTAACACGGTGGCAGAATTGGGGCAGTGGGGACCATAAAATGGCAGTGAGCATAGGAAAAGGGATGGTGGTCCCATCTATTTGTTTCATCCCTTCTGTCTCTCATAAAATTGCCCCAGCTGCCTAGGCGGCTAGGCACTAGGCGGAGCTTTGCTGCCTGACCCCCCACCTAGCACCTTTTACAGCATTATCTAATAGTGTTCTGTTCTGTTACTTCAGAAATTAGAGTGTTTGTATAGAAGCATTGTGTCATATTAGTGTTCCACAGCCACCAAGCAATTAAATCAAACCAATTAAATCATAATACATTATACCTATCTTTGCATGATAAAACCAACTGCTACAATCTGGTTAGGTCGTTCTAATCTATAGAGGACTGACAGTTCTCAGAGGTTAAATGTTAATACAAAGGACCACTGATTGAAAGGAGAGGTTAACATGTTCAAGACGAGAGGAAACCCATAAACAATTCAAGATTAATATTGATTTCATTATGTGCCTTATTTATTAGTTGTACTAATGGATGGGAATCCCAGTTCTCTCAAACAAACTTTTTCTCCATACATGCCCTATCAACGGAACCTATCCTGATCTGATCTCAAGCAAAGAGTTTTTGGGTAGTTGAAGAGATGGAAAAGATCCTGATTATATCTAACGGAGACTACGCAAGACCTTGACAGCAAATGCATAGGATCTACTTTGAATGTCCTTATATCTTTTTATCCTCCAAGAACCAGTTCATTCATGAAGGTTGGATTGTGTCACAGGCTTGCACATAACTAGTGGAATGATGTCTGATGCAGATTGAAACATTTTCTTGATATCATCCAAAAGTTCTACTTTTGACTACATATTACACTTTTCACTTGTGGGTTCTTATGTTGTGAATAATGGCTTAAAGCATATATGAAATTCTACTGAAGATCAGCCTTAACAATACTCCCACTCTCAGGTTGTTGGGTTAGCCCTAAACATGGTTCAAAGTCGCTATCTCGGCTGCCGACTCGACGAGCACTGAGGGTGCATCCGTCGCGGCGTTGCGGAACAGACTCGAACGATATGCGCAAAACGCTACATAGAAAACTAAAAAATTTAGAAAATTCATGACAAATTTTAAATATATATATAGATATCAATATTTATGTATCACACGCCGAAAACATATCACGTAACACACTCAACATAAAGAGAATGCATAAATACATGGGTCGTCGGTAGAATATTCCAAAATACATACATATTATAGTAAATTCCACAAAATACATTCATAAATACCTGTATAATGTCGTCATTTCCATATTGAATTGTGATGCGGCACAAATATACACACACACACACACGTGTATTCTAATGTAAGTTATTATTGTTATTATTATTTATTAGTGATTAGTGAGGGTGATTATTGGGGTACGTGAAGGAGGTATGGTGATGAGGGCCACATGGCACTTGGTCCCTAAACAAGGGATAAATATCTCGATCCCTCTCTTTATATATATATATATATATATATATATATATATATATATATATATATATATATATATATATATATGGGGTTACTGTACCTCAGCCGGCAGGCTGAGAGAGTTTCTCAGCCGGCAGGACGTGGCAACATCATAACCACATACCTGTCATAAATTTTGGCGGACAAAAAGATGAAAATCCCCGCCTAATTTAATGTCAGTCATGTCAACATTGTATCTTCCGAAAATACCCTCTGTCACATCTTTTTACCTTATGTAAAAAAGTTGCCTTTCAAAAAAAATTTCAGCTCTAAAATTTCACCCGATCATTTTGTTTAAAAAATTTTGTTTAAAAATTATAAATTTACAGACCTGGTCGCAGTGTCGAACCGGGTCGCAGTTTTTTACATTTGTATTGTAGATGACTGCGACCTTGGTCGCTGTGTCGTCCCGGGTCGCAATTTTTTTACATTTGTATTGTAGATGACTGCGACCTTGGTCGCTGTGTCGTCCCGGGTCGCAGTTGTTTCAATATTCGTTGTAGTGTCATACGACCATGGTCGCAGTGTATTTAACGTCATCTGTTTTTTAATTTCCCTAGTCGCAGTTTGTTATGTTTGCAGTGTACACTGTAGATGACTGCGACCTTGGTCGCTATGTCGTCTCGGGTCGCAGTTTTTTTACACTTGTATTGTAGATGACTGCGACCTTGGTGGCAGTGTTTTAAAAATTATTTGTTTTTTATTCTCTTATAATTTTTAAATAATCATTGGTCTAAATTTTTTTATTTTCTAAATCTGACAACGAGCGGTCAAAAAATTGTCTTGTGGGGAAATAATAATAAACAATAACGAAAGTTACCGAAAGAGTAGCTTTTCATAAGGGGTATTTAGTAATTTAACTCCGTCCTATAAGCGGGCCGCAATTTACTGGGGTGACAAAATTGAGCCACGTCACCGCAAGCTGAGAGTTCTCTCAGCTGCAGGCTGATATACATTTTTCCATATATATATATATATATATATATATATATATATATATATATATATATATATAGGGTTACTATACCTCAGCCGCTAGCTGAGAGAGTTTCTCAGCCGGTGGGACGTGACAACATAATAGCCACGAATTTGACATTAATTTTGGCAGACAAAAACTAAAAAAATTCCCGCCCGAGTTAGTATCAGTCACTTCAACAATCGCTTTGACGAAAATACCATCCCTCACAACTTTTTACTGTATGTAAAACCTTTCTTTTCATAAAATTTTACAGATCTAAATTTTCAATTGATCAATCCGAAAAGATTTGCGCCATTGTTTCCCAATATTTCTTAGTTTTTATAAAAAAAATATCTGCTAAAGATGGCTCCAAAGAAATCATCCGCGGAAAAAGGTAATGGGGAAACCCAGATTTTTTTTTGGTTTGTAAATTTTAGTAGTTATATTTTTTCAGATTTGATTCCATTTTTTAGACATATTCCTATTTTAATTTAACTTAATATGTCTGATTAAACTGTAATCTTACTAAATTATTTTGTTTTTTTAAATTTTCAAGTTTTTTGGTTTTCTAAAAAAATGTTAAATAATTTTTTTTAAAACTTGGACCATGGTCGCAAATGAGAGTGAAAGATTCGCAAACTTGCGATCATGAATCGCTTTTTAAATTTTTAAATTTTGTAACACAACAACCAAGGTCTAATTTTTTTTTCATTTCCTTTTATGTCGACTTGGGTTGCAGTTGTCTGAATTAGCATTTTAGATCTATGCGACCTTGGTCGCAGACATTTAAAAATTATTTGTTTTAAAAATTATTCACTTTCATTTTTTTAAGGTTTCTTTTGCTAAAACTCTGCGACTGATGTCGCAGTGTTGCCGTTCGTTCTCTCCTTTTTGGGAATATGGTCGCAGTCTATTACCTAGATTAGCGTGATTGAATATTGCGACTTTGGTTGCAGTATGATGATATAAAGGTCCCTTCATGGTAAATTATTTGGTTAATTACAAAATTACATTGCGACCTTGGTCGCAATGTATTATATTCTACTAAATTAGATTAACTGAACACTGACATATTACACTGCGACCTTGGTCGCCGTATGAAGAAACAAAAGATATAATTGGTGAATTATTTCGTTTAATTAGAAAATTGCGACCGAAGTCGCAGTGTAATATATCATTGCGAGCTTGGTCGTATTGTATTATAATTTATTAAAGTCTGTTGCGATCAAGGTCGCAGTCTTATTTTCTTTTATTTCTTTAAATATACGTACTGCGACTCGGTATTTTATACTAATTTTTTAATGTTTCTGCATCTATAGGTAAACAAGAAGTGAAGGTTCGTCTTATGAGATCGAGCCTAAAACCTATGTGCGAATTCATTAGAAAATTCAAAAAGCACATTCAGACCGATTTCGTAGATGCGATGAAGGAGACCCCATTTGGCCCAATCTTCATGGTCTTCTACAATGAGGAGTTTGGAGCTGAAAAAGGTCTGAAATCAAACATCAGTGTGCTGAAAATTGTAGACCAGTATGATACGGATACAAGGACCTTTGAGGGCAAAGAGATTGAGATAACAGTGGAGGATGTTGGCCTAACGCTTGGTCTACCTATCAATGGGGCGGATTTTATTATGAATAAGACCTCTACAATGAAGGACAGAGGGGTTATAAAACATTATTTTCTAATATAAAGAAGATCACGAAAGTATCCATTGAAGAAACTTTAGATGATCTTCTGGTCAAGAAAAGAAGGCTGAATTAGATGTGACCAAGGATGAACAGCTTGAGCAGCAAGTGACTTTAAATGAAATTATAAGAGACAGACAAAGGCTTGCAGCTCAAGACTTTACGACAATAATCATCCTATATATGTCGGCCACTCTATTCTTTTCTGGCAGTAAATACACGGTGCCGTGGCATATTGTGAAACAGATTGTCAATATGCAGCTGATGAAGACAATATGCTGGGCTAAAACTGTTTGGCAATTCCTGATTGAGTCAATGGACATCTTCAGGCACATCACATATGAACTGCAAGGATGCTCCGTGCAAATTATTGTAAGTATGAATATCATATTTGGCAAACATTGTTGAAATTTCCTTATATATATTCAATGTTTATGTAAACTAATGTAATTACATTTTACAGTATTGGCTCTGTGAAAAGTTGCTATCTTTGAGCCGAGGTCTGGTTGGAGAACAAAACCCCACGGGCAGTAAGATAAGACCTCCAAAACATTAGCAGAGCTCTGACTGAAATTGATCTAAATGATCTTAAGATATCGTAAGTTTTTAAATGTTAGCGACCATATACTGTTGAATTTAATTTTATACATTAAAATGGAGTGCAACCATGGTCGCAGTTCAACTGATGTGCAGTACAATGGTGTGCGACCATGGTCGCATTTCCTTGATAACTCGTAAATAAACTGCGACCATGGTAGCAGTTATATTTATTTCATTGATATGTGCTGCGACCATGATCGTAGTATAAATTTACATGTCTGATTTAATGCTTATGACTGCGACCAAGGTCGCAGTTTCTTGATAGCTATTCTAGTAAATGTTTCATTCATCTGTGATACAACTATAAGATTTGTATAAGATCTCAGTTTATTTTTTTATTTCAGATTTTTTGTCGAATGGTCAACATTTCCAATGATGAAAGAAATATGATTGGCCTTCCTGTTGAAGGAGGAGTAGAAGAAGAAGAAGATATACATAATGAAGCTAACATCCTGGCGGAAACAGAACCAGAGCCTATCCAAATTGTTGAGGAACCAACGAGTGAACAGGAACCAACTATTGCAGGTTATTTGCCAGCACTACGAGATGAACAAGCTGAAGAAATTGAACTTTTAAGGAATAAAATCAGTACTTGAGATCATATGTTTATGACCTAGAAAGAAAATTTGAAAAAATGGAGACTGAGAAAACTCTCAAGGCTGAATTAAAGAAAAAAAGAAAGAGAGAAGAAGGAAGAGAAAATTTAAAAAGCAGCAGAGAAAATTAAAAGTAGTAGAAGAAAAGAGCTGCTGAGAGCAGCCACTGCTGCGGAGGAGAAGAAGGAGAAGAGGAGGAGCATGAGAAGGAGAAGAGGAAGGAAGAGGAGAGGAAGGAAGAGAAGGAGCATGAGAAGGAGAAGAGGAGGGAAGAAGAGGAGAGGAGGGAGAAGAGGAGAAGGAGAAGAGGAGGAAGGAAGAAGAGGAGAGGAGGGAGAAGAGGAGGAGAAGGAGAAGAGGAGGAAGCAAGAGTAGGGAAGGAGAAGAAAAGGAAGGAAGAGGAGAAGGAGAAGAGGAGGCATGAAGAGGAGGAGAAGAATCGTAAAATTCTAGAGGAGAAGAGGAAGAAAGAGCTGGAAGAGAAGAAGGAGAGTATGAAAGAAGAGAGGAGAGGAAGCAGGAAGAGGAGAAGAAGCAAAAAAGGATGAGGACCAGATAGAGAAGCAGGCAGAAGAGCAAAAGAAAAAGGAAGAAGAGGATTTCAAGGGTTCTGAATTTGAAGTATTGCTGGGGAAGATTCCCCCACTTTTTCTTTAAATTTAACTCAACAGATACTTGAACTCCAAAAGACAGAGCTTCTAAAGAAAAATTTCAAGAACAGGCTCTGGTTCAGAGGCAAGTATTCAAAGGAAAAGTTTTGGATTACTCTAAAGGAACGATAGAAAGGGGAGTTAAGAACGCAAGCGCCCTGAAAGAGATCGCGATGACTCCAACTTCGTTTATCCAAAACAAAAAAAAGAAAATTAATGAAGATCCTCTTCCACAGACTGCGACTCAGACTTCTACCACTGGTTTTGGCAACGAACAGATTTCAGACAATCAGCCAAAAATCAGGGAATTGACTGAAACCACTGCATACAGAATTCTGTATGCCACATCAACAAGCTCTCATCAAAAATTTCTTGGACAAAACCTCCTCTGAGTAAGTTATTTAATTTTATTTCAAATTATATCAAAAATATAAGATATTTATATTAGAACAATCTAATTATTAACTTTTTTTGTTTTTCTTGCAGTTCTACTGTATATCATGATACCGATAACGGAATAATGGTTGCAAAAACTAACATTGAGGACTTGATGTTCAGTAGAGATTTAGATGCCAATATAATTCATTTCTACATGAAGCATCTACAGAAGAGTGGAGGATTGCAAAGTCTATTCTTTCGAAGTGAAGCTTGGGTAAACATCTATTTTCTCCTTTATAGTTAATTAAACATCAATTTTCTAATTAATTTGTACTTTAAATTTTTGAAGGTTAAAAATTCTACTAGTCGCCTTTGCTGCTGATAAGGCATAACGAATGTATAGCGACCTAGGTCGTAGTCGAGATTATTATTAATCCTTAAGAATATCAACTGAGTAATGCTAGTTGCGACCTTGGTCACAGTCGTAGGCAACATTCTTAATTAATAACAACCCTGCGACCTTGGTCACAGTGCATGTTAATAATTAGTCCTTATAACAGTCGTAGCTGCTAAGAAATCCTTAAAATTAAATATGGATACTGATGAATGCAATCAAGGTCGCAGCCAAAAATATTTTAACAAAAACACATTGCGACCAGTTGTCTTTGAAGAATAACATCTGATTTTCATATTATTTTTTATATTTTGATTGCATTTTGAATTTATTTTGTTATTAACATCACGGTGTTGTATCTCAAAGTAGAGATCTTGAAGATTATTTCATCAAGCAGTTGTTAAAAAACTAGACAACTGATGTTGCAGTACATATTCTTCCCGGTCAATCACAAACACAGTGCCAAGGAAGCTGGATTTCACTGGACCTTGTTGGTATTTGATTGCCAAACACAAGAGTAGATTTTTTACAACTCTTTGGTCCTAGTGGAAAAATCAAGTAATACATTAAAGCTTTATCAGAAAGATGCAAGAACAATAAGGAGTTGATTTTTAATTTTGTGCTTACTGAATATTTGCATTTAATTTGATTAATATTGATATTTTTTTCTATTGACATTGCAAAAGAAATGTTATTACAAATTTTTGAAATTGATTTCAATAAATTAATGAAAAAACATATATAAAATACGCAAGATGTCCCCAACAAGCAAACAGGTATTTTTTTCTTGTGACATTTACCTAACATATTTTCTGCTTATTTAGAGTATAAAAATCTAATCTCTTTTAATGATTTCCCTGTACAATTTTCAGTGTTGATTGCGCTGTATATGTATGCAAGTACATAAAAAGTATAGCATTTGTTAGTCCATCAGCCATTTATACTGTGACGGCATCCGATGTACAGAGACTAAAAAACGAGCTTGCATACATGTTACTCACAGACAGAGAGAAAAGTTGGGATGAAGAAACAGAATTTATAAGAATGATGGTATTTGAAGACTGATAATTGACTAAATTTTTTAATTATAATATTGTTAATTCATTGATATACCTCATTTTTTTTATAAATGTGACATTAGGTATAAAGCAGATCTGTTGTCTTTATTAATGTAATTTGTAAACATTATTATTCATTTGTTATACAATCCACTGAGATTTCCTTATTTCTATTCTATAGTTGTTACTTAGGTCGCATTGATATTAGAAAGAAATCATGAGTTCAGAATTTGTACTGCAATCAAAATCGCAGTCAAGACCTGGGAAGTTGTATCATTTATTTATATTCGGAAACAGATTCATTTTTAAGGTTTTTTTTACTAAAACTCTGTGACTAATGTCACAGTTTTGCCGTTCATTCTCTCCTTTTTTTGGGGCATGGTCGCAGTATGATGATACAAAGGTCCCTTCATGGTAAATTATTTTGATTAATTACAAAATTGTAAAGCGACCTTAGTTGCAATGTATTATATTCTACTAAATTGGATTAACTGGACGCTGGCATATTACACTGCGACCTTAGTCGCTGTATGAAGAAACAAAGGATATAATTGGTGAATTATTTTGTTTAATTAAAAAACTTAGACCGAAGTCGCAGTGTGAAATATCATCGCGACCTTGATCGTAGTGTATTATAATGTATTAAAGTCTGTTACGACCAAGGTCGCAGTCTTTTTTTCTTTTATTCTTTAAATAAACGTACTGCGACCCGATATTTTATACTAATTTTTTAATGTTTCTGCATCTATAAGTTGTATCGTTTGCTTATAATGCGACGATGGTCGCATGAATAATTTCGTCTGTAAAAAAATGTATGTATCTATTTATTAGCATTCTATTAATGTAATCGAGACAGCGATTGCGGTCGCAGTTATTGATGCAACTATCAGATCGCACTGCGACCATGGTCGCATTGCCCTATTCAGAACTCCAAAGTTTTATACACATAACGATATATGCTTTAATTTTATTAACATAATTAATTTAACGAAACGTAAAAATGATCATCCATGTCTTTTTCTACCTTTAGAAATTAAAATAATAATAGTCTTGACGTATTCAAGGTACAAAGTAACTGCATGTAAAAATATATTAACTTTTTACCTGTTTTCAAAAACTGAACAGTAACCTATAAAGTATACACTTTTTGAAAAAAGGTAGAGAATAAATTTGTGCCATGTTCACGTCGTTTGAGAGCATAAACCTTTTGAAATTCCTAGATTATTGATATATAAAGGATGTTCATTAGAGGATAACAAACAGACTAAATTGATTTTCTGAAATTCTCTTTCAATATTCGGAAACAGATTAAAAATGTCTTCTCCACCATCTTCACCAGAAAGAAGCCAATCATTTAATGATGATTTGATGTATAGTTTCGATTCATTCCCTCGCTACAGGTCACAGTGTATAATTGAAAAGGAAACATAATTAAGATTTTAATATAATATTTCATTCAAACTTGAGAATTAATCAATCCAAGATTCGCGTGAAATTTAAACTGCGACTATGGTCGCAGTTATGGAACTGCTGCAGACTTCGACGAAGTCGTTCTCAAATAGGCAAATATGAACTGCGACCCTGGTCGCAGTCTATGTTCAGTGAACTAAAACACAACATACAGCAAAATTCTCGCAATGGATTTTCAACAGAGTCATTTCAACTATATTCAAATATTATTATAATACCAAGAGACGGGTCACACTTGAAAAGCAACAAAAAATTTTATATATATAATTATACACTGTGACTCCGGTCGCAGTTATCTCCATACACTTTTTATATTTTGCGACCAAAGTCGCTGTCTATGTTCAATGAACTAAAAGGTAAAATATATAGGCCAACATTGTCACAGTAAAATTTTAAAGTACGAGTGCTTACAAAAGTACAGTAGATTGGAAGCACTTGGAAAGGAACAAAATATGTGTTTATACTGCGACCCAGGTCGCAGTATATGAAATGAATCTCTCTTCGCAGTGCGACCATGCTCGCAGTTGATGACTGAAGCTGTGAAAATGAAAACTTTATTCATTCTAGGTAGCCGCAACATGAAACTACTTCCTCTGCAATTAAAAAGGAAAAGTAAGAATTTGAAACATCATACTTTAAAAAGAATTATATAACAGGTTTAATTTAATACCAATAATGGACAACCAGTCTTGTAATGGCCCAGCTGTTGACAGTTTTTACACTTTTGATGCTTCACTTCCTTCTGTGATAGAGATCTTCAAAATCATACTTAAGACTGGATGCACCTCTAGGCCTCCCCTTGGTTCGTACAGGACCAATTGGAACGCGTATAGTCAATTCTCCACCATCCCGCAGAACGACGGATCCATTGAAACCAATATTAGTTTTAGACTGTAATGATTGATAATTTACTGACCTGGCTTTGTATTCATTACTGGTTTCTTCAATAAATCTTTTCAAGACAGCATCCAGCTTTGAAAGATGGAGATCAAAATCGGCCACCATTTCAAGAATTACATTAAATTTGGAACGAAGTGTCCACAATCTAGCCGTCCCTCGAGTGACTTGAGGGGGAAAAGGCCTAATGCCATTTTCAATTGCAACATTTTTGTAACGAGCATCCAACCTCTATCTCTGAAGTATATAGGATTCTGGTATATGTGTAACGTGATTGCGCCACAAAATGCACAGAATATGCCTACAAAGGATACCCTCTGTTTCAAATAATGAGCAAGTACAAGACACATCAAGTTCATCAGACTTCTCATAACTAACCTTTTCCCAGGTGTCATTTGATTCTGAAAAATCACCAACCAAATATTTTGCTCCGGGTCCATCGTGTTCTTCTGAAAAGAGTGTCATTACA
Organism: Agave tequilana; assembly: GCA_038442645.1. NCBI lineage: Eukaryota > Viridiplantae > Streptophyta > Magnoliopsida > Asparagales > Asparagaceae > Agave > Agave tequilana. The sequence continues at coordinate 44,289 of JAVJIF010012319.1, forward strand.
ACTGTTCGTTCCTTTTGAAACAACTGAAAAATCTTCGAGGTATACAACTTCGAAACCTGTATCTCATATAGATTCGATGTACAGTTGGGCACAGAATTCAAACCCTGAAAGTCTTGTTGAGATTCAGAACTACAACGGGCAGAAACAGCTTTATCATATTGGTGGATAAATTCAAATAGTTTCGTGTTTGCATTGACAAATCCATCAAAGAAAGAATTAATACTCTCAGACCTTTGACTGATTGTCATTCCAGCACAGAAAACATCCTTGAGATATGCATTAACCCAGTGTCCATGCAATCTGTACATCTTCAACAACCAACTGTCTTCTTCTTCATCTAAATGATATTTTTCATTCATCAGTCTCCATCGCTCCTCGCATCTGCTTATATCAAGGGAGGTGTACCAAAGATGAAAATCAGAGACCATATCTTTCCCATACTTATTCGTCATCGGGATTTATTGCTCGGCAATATGTTTTCGTACATGCCAAAAATAGTACCGGTGCCGAAACCGATCTGGGGCATCCTGATCAGTAATAATCAACTTTGGTGCAACTCCGTGCATGCACTTGAGCCATTTATTGAACAGCCACACAAATATATCCCTCTGCACATCCGCCAGCAATGCACAGCCAAACAAAATTGACTGTCGATGATGATTTACTCCAGTGAATGGAGCAAACGGCAAGCTCAAGTGATTAGTCATGTATGTTGTGTCAAAAACGATCACATCACAAAACCTCAAATACAAGGAAATAGCTCTTCCATCAGCCCAAAAAATGCTTCTAAGTGTGCTCGCATTATCAACTTCATTTGCAAAGAAAAATTCGGGATAGGACTCGACTTTTTCTTGAAAATATTTAATGATCGCAATAAACTCATGGCCAATGTTATTTCTACGGTGACGAGTAAAATCAATAACTTGTTGTGGGCTTACTTCTTCACAACCTTCTCCGTAGTCCATTGCATTAAGAACACGAAAAATATTTGAAGGGCGAATTCCTATATCAACCAAATTGCTCATAATACTTCTGCTAATCTTTGATCGATGTGTTTGATGGATCGATGTGTCTGATGAGAGTAATGGTGATGGACCTTATCCAGGCTTGATAATTCATATGAATGAGAATCAACAAACTTGGTGACAACCCAAGATCTTCTGTCAAATAAAAAACAAAGACGCACAAGCATCTCAGCAGGACACGCTACTCTAGTGTCGATTCGACGGTGGACTATAAGCCCATCTTGTCTTTTGTCATACAACTTCTTCAAACCCTCCTTGTTGCAATAAAATTTTCTGTAAATAACTTCATGAGGAGGCCTCTGTGACTTATCTATTCCTTTTCTTCTCACACTAAAACCTCTGTTTCTTGCATAAAAATTGTAGAAGTTGTATGCTTCCTCATCCGTGATAAACTATTTCCTTACAAAAAGATTTGAGCTTCCAAACATTTCTCCATGTGAATTCAGATCCTACAAGAAAATTGCTAAACTAAATAAAAACAAATAATTGAATATCATACGTCTGAACTGTAATTAATAAAACAGCGACCTAGGTCGCAGAGGTAAAGAAATCTATAACTTCTAAATAAAAGACTGTGATCGTAGTCGCAGTTTTCCGTATGTCCAGATTTTTTGAAAACGTGAATAATAACTGTGCAACTCCCTTATTAATATATACTGTGACCTTAAATCATAGTTCTTTAAATTTAGTATATAAAATAGATATAATTGACATGGACACGTGTAAGAATTATGAAAAAAGGACTGCGACTAAGGTCACAGTTATAAAAATAGCTTATATAGCCGAAAAATGTTTTTAATACAAACTGCGACCGTGGTCGCAGTGAGTAAAATTTAGTGTATTAAATTAGTGGTCGCAGTTCATAAATCTTAGTGTATTAAATTAAATAGGTGCGACTGAGATCGCATTTAACAAAACTGTGAAATTCTTTCTGAAAAAAGACTTTAGAACAAGTGATTATATTGTTCTGTAAAACGAAATCTAGGTCGCGATTTTATATACGCTACACAAAAATCTTCTACATTTTAGAAATTGCGGGGGAAATTAATAAAATAAAAACCTCTTGATCAGCATGCAAAGATCTCAACCCTTCAATACTTTCAATATTCTGAGAGAAAGTTAACCAGATGATATATGGTCCATATTTAGATCGGGAGATAGAAATCGCTTACAACTCACGGTTCAAAGACTCGGCCGAGTCGGAGACGAGTCAGCCGAGTCGTATCCGTCTCGGCCCGCTCCGAGACGAGTCCGAGTCACGAATCGGTCGACTCAACTCAAAGGAGACCGACTCGGCCGAGAATCGGAGTTGACTCGGCATTATGATGATTTTGTACCTCATCGCAATTCAATGTGGAAATAAGTACATTAGCATATATTTATGAATGTAGTTTGTACAATTTACTATATTGTGCATGTATTTTGATATGTTTCTACCGACGACGCGTGTATTTATACTTTCGCTTTATATTTAGTGTGCTAGGTGATGTATTTTGGACATGTAATACATGAATGTGGATATCTACATTTTTTAACATTTGTCGTAATTTTTTCAGAATTTTTTGAGCTTTCTATGTAGCGTTTTGTGCGTATCGTCCGATACCGATCCGAGTCGCCGAGATCGATCCGTCTCAGTGCCTGCTGAGTCGGCGGCCGAGACCGCGACTGTGAACCATGTTACGACTGCGACCAGAATTGGCAGGGGAAGTGGACTGCTCTGACGTCGACATTAAATAAAAAGGAGAAAAACCTGATCCGGAAATCGCTATTTTCAGAAACAACTTTATGGCAGGAAAATGAAACCCTAAATCTGACAAAGAGCGGTAAAAGAAATAGGGAGAAAAATAATAATATATAATTACGGGACAAGTATCTTTTTATCGAGGGGCATTTAGTAATTTAACTTATTCCAAAAAGCGGGCCGCAACTTAATGGTGTGGCAAATATTGTGCCACGTCACCGCAGGCTGAGAGAGACTCTCAGTTATCGGCTGATATACATATTTCTGTATATATATATATATCACTCTCTCACATACCCACTATCTCTCTCTTTCTTTTCTCCCCAGCAGCAGGCCATTGCCAGCCAGTCACTGCCGGCCAGACCAGGCTGCCCGCCAGCACAGCCCCTTGCTCTCTCCCCCTTCTCGCTTCTATCTCTCCCTTCTTTCTCTTTTTCTATCTTCCTTTCTCTCCTACTTTCCCTCTCCCCTAGTCGTCTGAAGCCTCACCGTCGGTCGTGATCCGACCCGCCGCCAGGCCGGCCAAGCCACTGTCGCGACAACCCCGCTAGGCCTTCAGCTCCTCTCCTTCTTCCTCCTTTCTCTCTCCCGTGTTCTCTCTTTTTCATTTCCTGGCCCCGCCGCACCGCCGCCGGCCAGACAGCGCCAGCGTCACCTCCGGGAAAAAAGAGATCGAGAAAAAGAGACAAAGGGACAAAGGGAAGAGAGAGGAAGAAAGCGTGTGGGCGAACGATGAAGGTAATCTCTCGAGCAAACTGTTATGGCAGAGGTAATCCGCGACAAGCAAGATCTGGATCTGGATCAAGATTTTGACCAACTCAGGGCTAAATCGGCTTTGACTCGGTGTCGGCCGAGTCAACCCGAGTCGTTTTGCGAGTCGATCGTGTCAAGACGGGGTCCTGTTATCGTGTCAAGAGCAGGTCTCGTTCTCGTGTCAGCCGAGTCAAGACCGGGTCTTGTAGCAAATCTGGTCTCGTTCCCGTCGCAGAGACCTCTGTTCCGGTTACAACAAGTCGTAACCGGATCGGCCGAGTCTTCGAACCCTGACCCTAAATGGCTTCTTCCATTATTTAATACACCGCAAGAGCCTAAGTGATATTGAGGTAGATAATAGATGAAATGCATGTAATGATGAAGTGAGTCATGCCGCCCAATTTTATTATTAAACTATACGCCATCAGGTTCATGACTATATTTGGGGAAGAGATGCACAAAGCACACCATGTTAAAATGGCAACTATATCAAATGATAGGCGATCATCTAATTGTGCAGCATCTACTAGTGTAATGTATTTGATTAAAAATACTACCAATGTGACATCCTTGATAGAATTGTTGCTATATTCATTTTGACCCACCTCACAGATCCATTAAATTAAATAGGACAATCTACAACAGTTGTCAAAAACCTATAGGTTTAAAAGAATATGTAGCATTGTGACGTTTAATAAAATGATAGTGATAGGCTAAGAAAAGGCCAACCATGCACATGTACACTTTAACACACAATAGCAAGTTAAGTCATGAAACTAGGACAAATGGACATGTAAAGACCTCAATGCCTTAAGGTCTCAAACACACAATCAGTAGCAGGCCAACTTTCACATTGCAATGCAAGTATTAAGATCTATTATAGAATTAACTGTTATAATTAATAAATAAAAAAAAAGAACCTACCATAAGGTGTTGCTGGTCTTGGCCGCCCTAACGAAGCCAAATTACAATTAGCCCGTCTCCCGTCTATAATGGGGCTTGGATCAGCACAGGCCCTCCTGGCAGACTCCGGATCACGAAATGTCACCTAAACCCTCCACCCAAAACCACCACAGAAACCAGAATTCAGCCATCATCCTAATCTCAATAAAAATCCAAAAAGTGCTGTACTTCTCTAAATCAAAAACACAAAACAAATCATATACAATGCAACAGACACCCACAAAACCACAATAAACCTTGGACTCAGAGCAACACCCATTTCATACAAAGATCCAATAGTTTCAACATTTCTACGGTAAAATCAGAAACTAAAGAGGACCCAAATCAAGAAACACTCACAAAACCGTAGCCCTTGGACCGCCCGGTGGACTTATCAGATATCACGACAGCCTCGAGGATCTCCCCATACTGCTCATAGTGCCGCCTTAGGGTTTCACTCTGTGTCTCCCACGCCAACCCGCCGACAAAGACCTTGGTGAAGGTCGTGTCCCCGAATGGCGAATTCAAGAAATGGAGGCCGGAGCTCGAGCTCGACCCGGATCCAGAGCCCGGGCCAGGGATCGGACGGTGATACGCCATGAACTGAGATCGAATTAGACAGAGAGAACCGAACTTGATGAAGAATCGAGAGGAATTTAGGCGAGATTGTGAAAGAGACAGGAAAACCTAGGCTGCATGATATAGAGGGAGACGAGGGCAGCAAAACCCTAGCTTTTTGGGAGGGGAGGTAGGATTGGGTCAAAGGGGAAATGGGTTTGTTGCAGATTACTGGAACATGACATAGAATCAGTTGGAAGAGATCAGAGAAAGAACCTTGAGAGAGAGACCCGGTGAGGATTCTTGAAACAAATCGAGAAGCGGTTTGCAGGGATCGGTGGGGTCTTTTCGAAAAGCAAAAACATTTATAGGACCCATTTTTTGCCAAAAAAAAAAAAAATCGCCAATAGATCTCTAGGGTTTTATAATTTGTATAAAGTTGCGGTTTATTGTTTTGTTACCAACAGTACAAATTTGCTTTTGCGCTTTTGCTGCTACAGAGTACAAAATTGGCCTCATCTTGTTCAAGTGGGGAGAAGTTGACTTTACCATAGTAATTAACTTTGCCTTCACTTCCCTTTTGGATCAAAGGATTTTGCATCTGACAAAAAGAAAAGGAAATGAGGATTAGAAAATGAATTTTTTGTGTTTATTTTGATAGAATTTGGATGGAATTACCGGGAGTGAAGAGAGGGAGAAGAAAGAGGAGAATGCCGGGTGGGAGGGAATACAGAGAATGAACATCATACGTAGGGGTGGCAATGGATGGGTAGGATAAGAGTATAGTAAAAGTCTTGATTTTACTCTTAATCTTGCTACTCAATTTTTTATTCTTATTTAGATTATTTTTACCTAACCCTGTAGAGTAACTGGTAAAATTTTCTTTATCCTATATAAGGTAAATTGGTAAAACGGGTAAAATACAAGAATTAGAACAAATTGTATGTAAAATCAGTCTATTAATTAAAAAAATATCCTACAATTTCTCACAACCACATACATACTATTAATTAAATAAATATTCCTCAAATATATAACAAGGTACTAAAAATAGTGATTAATCTAAAAGGGAGGTGAGTTGCAAAACCAAGTTCATAAGGTTGTCCATAAATTAAGAAGCACATCAATTCACATTTGTAACCTCGATGTCGCCGCCTCTATTTTTTATTGAAGTACTGAAAATATAGGTTCTTAGTGCAGCCTCAACTTATGTATCAAAATCTTGCAGAAAATTTAGAAATTTGATATCAGCATCATACAAATTCTTTATAAGTGAAATTTAAGAAAAAGAGCAATGTTAATATAAATATATATAATATAAATATATATATATATATATTATATATATATATATATATATATATATATATATATATATGAGAAAATGTATATCAGCCAACGGCTGAGAGACTATCTCAGCCTGCGGTGACGTGGCACATTATGGGCCACATAATTCGACAATCTAAAATGACGTCCTGCTTTTAAAAATAATTGAAATTACTAAAAGCCCCTATCGTTTGTCTTTTTCTTGGGATGATGTATTAATTTTATTCTTTATTATTATTTTTTCTCCTCTTTTATATGTCTATCTCTCTGTGTCTTCTCACACTGTCAGATATAGATTTTTGACTTATAAAGAATATCGTTCTAAAAAAGCGAGAGCGGGATCAGATATTAATTTTTAGTCGCAGTCCTAGATCTCCAGCAACTATTTTGACAAGTTCATGTTCCCTCGGGATGTCAGCTTCAATATTTTCATCGTGATTTTTCTCTTCTTCTTCTTCCAAAGTAAGGCCTATCTGAAATTTTTCATCATCAGAAATATTGACCATTCGATTTAAAATTTGAAAGACAAGTAAAATACACATAAATATATAACCAATCTGGCAGAGATGCGACTGAAGTCGTAGTAAAAAATTATTTTAAAAGATGTCTTTTCATCAGGACTGCGACTTTGGTCGCATTTATAATAATAAATTGTCAGATAAAATTAAATTCTGTGACCATAGTCGCAGTATGAAATTTCATCTTCAAACCATTTGTTTTACAAGATATCAACCAAAGTCGCAGTCCAATTAAAAGTTATTAATAAAAAGACTGCGATCTTAGTCGCAAAAATGAAAAATAAGTTCAAAAAGACTGCTATTACATAAGACTGAGACATTGGTCGCAGTCTTCAGTCGCAGTCTTCTAATCATCTTAATTACTTAACTTTCGAGACATTGTTCCCTGCTTCAATTGACTATGCCTCTTGTTTCATAAGAATACGACCATGGTCGCAGTATCCTTTGATGTTTACTTAATAAAAAAAATACTATGACCAAGGTCGCATTGTTATAAAACAAAACATTTTCAAAGAGACTGCTGTTATATAAGATTACGACCGAAGTCGCAATCTTCTAATCATCTTAATTAATTAACTTACGAGATTATTGTCACTGCTTCCATTGACTGCGACTCTTATCTCATAAGACTCTTGTTTCATAAGAATGCGACCATAGTCCCAGTATTCTATTTAGATTACTTAATAAAAAAAATACTATGACCAAGGTCGCATTGTTATCAAACAAAACATTGCGACCGAAGTCGCAATCTTCTAATCATCTTAATTAATTAACTTACAAGATTATTGTCACTGCTTCCATTGACTGCGACTCTTATTTCATAAGACTGCAACCACGGTCGCAGTATCCTATTTAGCTTAGGAAGGTCAAAAAATACTGCGATCCTAATGAAAAAATAAAAAAAAGGCTACAACACTGCGACCAAAAGTCGCAATGTAAAACAAAAATAAATCTAAAAAGTGAAAATAATTTTAAAAAATTAAATCCAAAATTTTTATTTTTAGAAACCGCGACTTCGATTGCAGTTTCAGAAAACAAAAAAAACTGTTTCAAGTCGCGGTAATAGATTTTTATTCTGATTAAAACATCTTTTCAAAAAAAACTTGAACATAAGTGCGACCATGATTGCATTCTTTTAAAATAAATTATTTTTCTAAAATTTAGTTATCAAGATCTGTAATTTTTTGTTTGAAAAAACTCAAAATTTTCTGATTTGTAATTTTTTTAGTGGAAGAACAGTTGTAGCAGGTTAAAAGTGAAACTGAGGGTATTTCAATCATTGGGCAATGAAAAGTGATTGAGGATCTCCTTTTACCGCCTAAATTTTTGACTTCTCTGCGGCTAATATGAAGCCACGTCATGCCGGCTGAGAAACTCTCTCAGCTGGCGGCTGAGGTACAGTAACCCATATATATATATATATATATATATATATATATATATATATATATATATATATATATATATATATATAGAGAGAGAGAGAGAGATGTATATCAGCCGACGGCTGAGAGACTCTCTCAGCCTGCGGTGACGTGGCTCAATATTTCTCACCGCACTAACTTGCGGCCCGCTTATAGGAAGAAGTTAAATTACTAAATACCCCTTATGAAAAGCTACTCTTTCGGTAACTGCCGTTATTGTTTATTATTATTTCCCCATAAGATAATTTTTTGACCGCTCGTTGTCAGATTTAGGTTATTGTTTATTATTATTTTTTCTCCCTTATTTTTGCCGCTCTTTATAGGATTTAGGTTATTGTTTATTATTATTTTTTCCCCTATTTCCTTACCTCTCTTTGTCAGATTTAGGTTCTCCTTTTCAGTCTGCGATAAACTTTTTCCTGAAAAATATCGTTTTTTCAGTTCAATTTTTTATCCTTTGTATTTAATGTCGACGTCTGAGCAGTCTACTTCCCCTGCCAATTCTGGTCGCAGTGATAAGCGATCTCTATCTGCCGATCTAAATATGGAGGATATATCATCTGGTTCAACTTTCTCTCAGAATATTAAAAATATTGAAGGGTTGACATATTTGCATGCCGATGAACAGGTTTTAATTGTGTCAATTTTTTCCCCATAATTTCTTAAATATAGAATTTTTCTCTTTAATATATATGGTACTGCGACCTATAATCACTTGTTCTAAAGTTTCAGAAATGCGACCACGGTCGCAATCTTATTTGAAAATAATATCCGGCTTTGAAATCTTTTTTTTGTGACTGCGAAGTAAGTCGCATTCCTTGTTCGAACTATAATTTGTTTTACGGAATAGAATAATCACTTGTTTTAATCTTTTTAGAACACCGATGACGGTCGCAATTTGAATTTTGTGACTGCGACCCAAGTCGCATTCTTTGTTGTCATAATTCTTACACGTTTCTATGTGAATTATATCCATTTTATATATTCATTAGATTGTTGCACAGTTATTATTCTTTTTTTTTAAAAATATGCTCATACGGATAACTGCGACTACAGTCGCAGTCTTTAGTAAGAAGTAATATAGATTTCATCTCATCTACGACCTTGGTCGCAGATTTAGAAATTATATTTTAGACGTGTGATATCTAAAAAATATTTATATTTATGTAGTTCGTCTAATTGTTTTTTGTAGGATATGAATGCACATGGAGAAATGTCTAGAAGCTCAAATAATTTTTTAGGGAAACAGTTTCTCACGGATGTGGAAGCATACAATTTCTACAATTCTTATGCAAGGAATAGAGATTTTGGTGTGAGAAGAAAAGGAATAGATAAGTCACGGAAGCCTCCTCATGAAGTTATTTGCAGAAAATTTTGCTGCAACAAGGAAGGTGTGAAGAAGTTGTGTGACAAAAGATAAGAGGGGCTTACAGTGCATCGTCAAATTGACACTAGAGTAGCGTGTCCTGCTGAGATGCATATTCGTCTTCATTTTTTTTGACAAAAGATATTGGGTTGTCACAAAATTTGTTGATTCTCATTCACATGAATTATCAAGCCCGGATAAGGTACATCACCATTACTCTCACCAGACCCATCGTTCGAAGATTAGCAGAAGCATTATGAGCAATTTGGTTGATGTGGGAATGCGCCCTTCAAATATTTCCCGTATTGTGAATGCAATGAGCCAGGGAGAAGGCTGTGAAGAAGTGAGCCCGCAACAAGTTATTGATTTTACTCGTCAACGTAGAAATAACATTGGCCATGAGTTTATTGCTATTATCAAATGTTTCCAAGAGAAAGCCGAAACCGATCCAGAATTTTTCTTTGCAAGTGAAGTCGATAACGCGGGCACACTTAGAAGCATTTTTTGGGCTGATGGAAGAGCTATTTCCTCGTATTTGAGGTTCTGTGATGTCATCGTTTTTGACACAACATACAGGACTAATCACTTAAGCTTGCCATTTGCTCCATTCACTGAGTAAATCATCATCGGCAGTCAATTTTGTTCGGCTGTGCATTGCTTGCTGATGAGCTGAGGGATACGTTTGTGTGGCTATTCCAAAAATGGCTCAAGTGCATGCATGGAGTTGCACCGAAGTTGATTATTACTGATCAGGATGCCCAGATTGGTGACGCCATCAAGATTGTTTTTCCACAAACTCGGCACCGGTACTGTTTCTGGCATGTACGAAAACATATTGCCGAGCAACAAATCCCGATGAAAAACAAGTATGGAGAAGATATGGTCTCTGATTTCCATGATTGGTACACCTCCCGTGATATAAGCATATGCGAGGAGCGATGACGTCTGATGAATGAAAAATATCATTTAGAAGAAGAAGAAGACAGTTGGTTGTTGAAGATGCACAGACTTCGCAGACACTGGGTTAATGCATATCTCAAAGATGTTTTCTGTGCTGGAATGACAACCAGCCAGAGGTCTGAGAGTATTAATTCCTTCTTTGATGGTTTTGTTAATGCAAACACGAAACTAGTAGAATTTGTTCACCAATATGATAAAGTTGTTGCTGCCCGTCGTACTTTTGAATCTCAACAAGATTTTCGGGGTTTGAATTCTGTGCCCAACTGTACATCGAATCCATATGAGATACAGGTTTCGAAGTTGTATACACCGAAGATTTTTCAGTTGTTCCAAAAGGAATGGGCAGTTGTAACGACACTGTTTTCAGAAGAGTTGGAACATGACGGACCTGGATCAAAATATCTGGTTGGTGATTTTTCAGAATCAAAAGACAGCTGGGAAAAGGTCAGTTATGAGAAGCCTGAGGAACTTCATGTTTCTTTTAGTTGCTCGTTATTTGAAACAGAAGGTATCCTTTGTAGACATATTCTGTGTATTTTGTGGCGCAATCACGTTACTCATGTACCGGAATCATATATACTTCAGAGATGGAGGTTGGATGCTCGTTACAAAAACGTTGCAATTGAAAATGGCATCAGGCCTTTTCCCAGTCAAGGCACTCCACGGACGGCTAGATTGTGGACAATTCATTCAAATTTAATGCAATTCTTGAGATGGTCGCCGATTCTGATATCCATCTTTCAAAGTTGGACGCAGTTTTGGAAAGATTTGTCGAAGAAACCACTAGTGAATACAGAGACATGTCAGGAAATTTTCATTCATCACAGCCTAAAACTACAGTTGGTTCCAGTGGATCCGTTGTCGTTCTTCGAGATGGTGAAGAATTGAATATACGTGATCCAATTGGTCCTGTACCAACTAAGGGGAGGCCTAGAGCTGCATCCAGGCTTAAGTCTGGTTTTGAAGATTCTATATATCAGAAGGAAGTTAAGCATCGAAGATGTGGTAACTGTCAAGAGCTGGGCAATTACAGGACTGGTTGTCCGTTACTGGTATTACATTAAACCTCTTAAACAATTTTTTATAATGATTTATGTTTAAAATTCTTACTATTCCTTTTTTAATGGCAGAAGAAGTAGGTTTGTGTTGCGTCCATCTTGAAGGAATAAAGTCTTCATTTTTTTCATAAACTGCGACCAGGGTCGCACACGGTAGAGAGATTCATGTCGCAGTCTGCCACTGGCGTGTCATTATAATCAGATTTTATTCTCATTTTTTGATTTCTACTGTACTATTTTGTAATTAGTTGTACTTTAAAGTTTTACTGTTACAAAATTCTCATATATAGTTTAATTTTTGTTTACTATAACGTAGACAGCGACTTTGGTCGCAGTGTACGTGGTTAATTTCGATCGTGGTCGCAGTGTTCCTATATCGTGAAAATTGAATTGTTGCTTTTAAAATTGCCCCGTCTCTTGGTATATACATCTGAATATAGTTGAAGATTCTCCGCACTATTATAATTTTCTACAATTTTAGCGCTATGTTCTTTTTAATTCCACTCAACGTAAAGTACCACTGCGACCATGGTCGCATCGATATTTACACATATGATTATTGACTTTCTCCCTATATACAACAGCTCATTCACTGCGACCCGAGTCGCAGTTGCCTGACGGATTTTTTTGAAGTTTTTTTTTGCCTACAGTCGCAGCGTTCCCTTTATCTTTTAATTGTAACTTCCATTTCTACATTGCGACTTTGGTCGCAGTGTACGTGGTTAATTTCGATCGTGGTCGCAGTGTTCCTATATCGTGGAAATTGAATTGTTGCTTTTAAAATTGCCCCCGTCTCTTGGTATATACATCTGAATATAGTTGAAGATTCTCCGCACTATTATAATTTTCTACAATTTTAGCGCTATGTTCTTTTTAATTCCACTCAACGTAAAGTACCACTGCGACCATGGTCGCATCGATATTTACAAATTTGATTATTAACTTTCTCCCTATATACAACAGCTCATTCACTGCGACCCGAGTCGCAGTTGCCTGACGGATTTTTTTGAAATTTTTTTTTACCTACAGTCGCAGCGTTCCCTTTATCTTTTAATTGTAACTTCCATTTCTACATTGCGACTTTGGTCGCAGTGTACGTGGTTAATTTCGATCGTGGTCGCAGTGTTCCTATATCGTGAAAATTGAATTGTTGCTTTTAAAATTGCCCCCGTCTCTTGGTATATACATCTGAATATAGTTGAAGATTCTCCGCACTATTATAATTTTCTACAATTTTAGCGCTATGTTCTTTTTAATTCCACTCAACGTAAAGTACCACTGCGACCATGGTCGCATCGATATTTACAAATTTGATTATTGACTTTCTCCCTATATACAACAGCTCATTCACTGCGACCCGAGTCGCAGTTGCCTGACGGATTTTTTTGAAGTTTTTTTTGCCTACAGTCGTAGCGTTCCCTTTATCTTTTAATTGTAACTTCCATTTCTACATTTTCGCCCTATGTTTTTACTTTAGTTCACTGAACATAAATTAAAACTGTGACCTTGATCGTAGTGTCGACCTTTTTGCCCATTTGAACGTAGTCTGGATGTGTACACCAGTTTCATTACTGCGACCAGAGTCGCAGTTCGGTGAAATAAAATTTGTGACAAATGTACAGTATTTCAACCAAAGACTAAGTAGTAAAAATTATAATTCACACAATTAACTTTAGATAACAGGGTTATATATATATAAAAAATAAAAATACAATTTTTAAACTTCTAATCTACTCCTTCTCGTCATCACCATCATAATCAGATTCGTCCTCAAGATTATGACCGCGTTCATCTTCCGTATCGCTTTCCGTCTCTTCCAGCTCTTTAACAACAATCTCCTCTTCGCTTTCTTCCTCTTCATGTATGTATTTTGGTTCATCAATGAACTCTCAGAACGGGTCGTCTGTATCGAGCTCATCCTCTGACCCGTAGCGAGGCATCGCTTCAGAACTATACATCCAATCATCATTAGATGATTGGCTTCTTTCCGTGAAGACGGTGGAGAAGACATTTTTGAATGTGATTCCGAATATTGAAAGTAACGAGTTTGAGCAAAACCAATTTAGTGTGTTTATAATCCTGTCCTGATGACCCTTTATATATTTTTAATCCCAGAATTTCAAAAGTTTTAAGCTCTCAAACCACGTGAATATGTCCCAAATTTATTTTCTACCTTTTCCTAAAAATTATATACTTCCTAGGTGACTGTTCAGTTATCCAAAACAGTTTAAAAGTTAATACAATCTTACATTAAATTACTTTGTACTCCAAAACAGTTCATTATTGTGACCACAGTCGCATTGGGAACTGATTAATTAACTGCGACCATGATCGCTGTCTCGATTACATTATCGCAATATAAGGAAACGCTGTAACTAAACATTTCATTAATGCGACTTTGGTCGCAATACAACTGCTGAACGCATATTTGGTCGCAATATCAGTACGCAATAGTAAAATGCACGGTGTAACAAATGTAGATTGCAAATAATGAATGGAATTTATAATAAATAAATGTATACAAATGTTTATAAATTAAATCAATAAAAAAAATCAATGAATTGCAAATATTTTAACATTTATAAATAAAAAATTGTGGTATATCAATAAATTGCCCACTGTCAGTCTTCAAATACCATCCTTCGTATCATTTCTGTTTCTTCATCCCAACTCTTCTCTCTATCTGCAAGTATCATGTATGCAAGCTCACTTCTTAGTCTCTGTACATCAGCAGCCGTAACAGTATCAACAGCTGGTGGACTACCAAATGCTATACTTTTCATGTACTTGCATACATATACAGCGCAATCAACACTGAAATTTGCACAGAGTAATCATTAAATGAAATTAGATTTTTGTACTAAAAAAAGGTAGAAAATATGATAGGTAAGGAGATGTCAAAAATTTATATACATGTTTGCTTGTTGGGGGCATCTTGTGTATTTTATATTTATTTTTCTCATTAATTTATTGAAATCAATCTAAAAAATCTGTAATAATCTTTCTTTCTGCAATGTCAATAGAAAAAAATCAGTATTAATCAAATTAAATACAAGTTTCCAGTAAACGAAATATTAAATTTCAACTCACCATTATTCTTGCATCTTTTTGATAAAGATTTAATATAATACTAGTTTTTTCAGCTTGAACCAAAGAGTTGTAAAAAATCTACTCTTCTGTATGGCAATCAAATACCAACAAGGTCCAGTGAAATCCGGGATCGTTGGCACTGTGTTTGTGATTGATCGGGAAGAACATGTACTGCACATCATCTGTCCAATTTTTCAACAGCTGCTGCTTGATGAAATGATCTTCCAGATCTTTACTTTTAGATACAACACCGTGCTGCGGACAACCAAAAAAATAAAATACAAAATGAATTTAAAGTATAAAAAAAATTGATGAAAATTAGAAGTCATTACGTCAACACAACAGACTGCGATCATGGTCGCAGTGTTTCTTAATTATCACATTTTTATATTAATTAATGCTGCGACCAAGGTCGCAGTTTTGTTATTGATAAAGACCGTCAGGAATTGCAATCTAGGTCGCATATTTTTCATTACTAAAATATTAATTGCGGTGATTTATATTATCATGGACTGCGACGTAGGTCGCAGTTCATTAGGTAGCTGCTCCTTTCATATTAGCACGCATAGCGACCAAGGTCGCAGTGTTTGTTGTTGATTAAGACTGCCGCCAGCAACTGCGACCACAGTCGTAACCTTCAATTTAAACTGATATTGGGGTGAATTAATTTAATTATAAACTGCGACCTTAGTCGCAGTATATTCGTTATGCCTAAACAGCGATAAAGAATATTAGTAGAATATTTAACGTTCAAAGGTTTAATTCACCAAATTAATTAGGAAATTTATATTACATTAAACCGTAAAGTAGAAAATAGATGTTTACCCAAGCTTCGCTCCGAAAAATATATTTTTTAATCCTTGTCCTTTCTCTAGATGCTGCATGTAGAAATGAATTTTATTCGCATCTAACTCTCTACTGAACATCAGGTCCTCAATGTCATTCTTTGTAACAATGATTTCGTTGCCGGTATCCTGATATGCAATAGAACTGCAAGAGATTCAAAACAAAGTTAGTAATTAAATTGTTCTTATATATATATATATATAAAACTGTTTTTTGATATGATTTATAATAAAATTAATTTACTTACTCAGAGAAGGCCTTGTCCAAGAAATTTTTATAATAGCTTATTGATGGGGCTGCAGAATTCTGTATGCTGTGATTTCGGTCAATTCTCTCGTTTTTGGCTGAGTGGGGGAAATCTCTTTGTCGCCGAAACCAGCGACAGAACTCTGAGCCACAGGCTGTGGAAGAGGATGTTCATTAATTTTCTTCTTCTGTTTTGGATAAACGAAGTCGGAGTCATCGCGATCTCTTTCACCGAACTTGCGTTCTTTGACTCCCCTTTCTATCGTTCCTTTAGAGTAATCCAAAACTGTTCTTTTTAAGGATTGCTTCTGATCCGGAGTATGTTCTTGAATTTTTTTTCTTCAGAAGCTCTATCTCTTTGGAGTTCTTGAATCTGTTGAGTTATATTCAAAGAAAAATTGGGGATATCTTCCCTAGAAATATTTACAATAAATTCAGAACTCATGTTTTCATCCTCTTCCAATTTTTTTCTTCTTCTCTTCAGCCTGCTTCTCCATCTGCTTCATAATTATTTTCTGATTCTTCTCCTCTTCTCCCTTCTTCCTTCTCCTCTCCTCTTCTTTCATCCTCTCCTTCAACTCTTCCCCCACTTTCTTCTTTTTTCCTGCTTCTTCTTCTCCTCCTCTAACTTTCTCCTCTTTCCCTTTCCTGCTCCTCCTCTTCTTTCCTCCTCTTCTCCTTCTCCTTCTTCTCCACTACACTCCTCCTCTTCTGCTCCTCCTCCTCTTCCCTTCTCCTCTCCTTCTCTTCCTTTCTCTTCTCATTCTCCTCCTCTTCTCTCCTCCTCCTCTCCTGCCACTCCTCTTCTCTCCTTCTCTCCTCCTTCTCCTGCTCCTCTTCCCTCCTCCTCTTCTCCTTCTCCTCTTCCCTCCTCCTCTTCTCCTTCTCCTCTTCTTCCCTCATTCTCCTCTCATTCTCCTTCTCCTCCTTTTTTCTCCTCCTCTCCTCCTTTTCCTTTTCTTCTTCCATCATTCTCCTCTCATTCTCCTCCTCTTCCCTCCTCTTCTCCTTCTTCTTCTCCTCCACAGCAGCGACTGTTCTCAGCAGCTCTTCTTCTTCTTTCACTTTTAATTTCCTCTGCTGCTTTTTAATTTTTTTCTTCTCTCTTATTTCTCTTCTTTTTTCTTTAATTCAGCCTTGAGTCTGTTCTCAGTCTCCATTTTTTCAATTTTCATTTCAAGCTGAGAAACATATTCTCTCAAGTACTGATTTTGATTTCTCAACTCTTCAATTTCTTCAGCTTGTTCATCCCGTGGTAATGGCAAACAACCTGTAAAAGTTGATTGTTGCTCACTCGTCTCTTCTTGCTCAATTATTTCTGTAGCTTCTGGCTCCTTTTCCGACTGGATGTTAGCTTGATTATACGTATTTCCTTCTTCTTCTTCTTCATCTTCATCTTCTTCTTCTTCTTCCTCCTTTTCTTCCCTTCAACAGGAAGGCCAATCATAATTTTTTCATCATTACAGATGTTGGCCATTCGACACAAAATCTGAAAAGAAAAATAAAAAAATTAAGTTAAAACCAAAACAATGAAATAATTTTACTGCGACCAAGGTCGCAGTTTATTTATTAACTATTAACATAGAATACGACCATGGTCGCAGTTTATTTGTCCGGCACATAAATTTAACTGCGAAGACTTGCAGCTTAATACTGCGACCATGGTCGCATTTAATGTATATGGTATTATCAGGAGAATGCGACCATGGTCGCACTTTGTAAGTCCGGCACATAAAATCGACTTCGAAACGTGCAGCTCAACACTGCGACCATGGTCGCATTCTGAGAGTATGGTCGCATTTTATTTGTACTGCACATAAGAAGAAATCGAACCAAGGCCCCATTTAAATGTATAAAATTTTAATCAACACTATATGATATTTAATATTTTAAAACTTACGATATTTGCGTCAACCTCGTTTAGATCAACTTCAAGCAGGGATCTGCTAATGTTCTGGAGGTCCCATCTTACTGCGCGTGGGGTTTTGTCCTCCAAACCAGACCTCGGCTCAAAAATAGGAGCCCTCTCACATAGCCAATACTGCAAAATACAAAATTAAATTAGTTTACACAAATATTCACAAGATTATGGGAAAATTTCATACAATGTTGGCCAAATTTTATATTCATACTTACAATAATTTGCACGGAGCATCCTTGCAGCTCGTACGTGGTGTGCCTGAAGATGTCCATTGACTCAATCAGGAATTGCCAAACAGTTTTAGCCCAGCATATTGTCCTCATCAGCTGTATATTGGCAATCTGTTCCACAATATACCACAGCACTGTGCATTTGCTGCCAGAGAAGAATAGAGTGGCCGACATGTACAGGATGATTATTGTAGTAAAGTCTTGAGCTGTACGTCTTTGTCTGTCTCTTATAATTTCATGTAAAGTCACTTGCTGCTCAAGCTGTTCATCCTTTGTCACATCTAATTCACCCCTCCTCCTTTTCTTGACCAGAAGATCATTCAAAGCCTGTTAAATAGATACTTTCGTGATCTTCTTTATATTGGGGAAATAATGTTTTATAACCCCTCTATCTTTCATCGTACATGTCTTATTCATAATAAAATCCCCCCCCAATGATAGGTAGACCAAAAGTTAGGGCAACATCCTCCACCGTTAACTTTATTTGTTTGCCCCCAATTCTAAAGGTCCTTGTATCCCTATCATACCGGTCTAAAATACTCAGTACAGCAATGTTTGATTTTAGACCCTTTTCAACCCCAAATTCCTCATTGTAGAATGCCATGAAGATTGGGCCAAATGGGGTATTCTTTATCGCCTCTAAGAAATCGGCCTGAATGTACTTTTTGAATTTTTTTATGAACTCGCACATAGGTTTTAGGCTCGATCTCAGAGGACGAACCTTCATCTGTTGTTTACCTATAGATGAAGAAAAATTAAAAACTTTAGACTAATGATTATTTTAAAATTATAAGGGAATAAAAAACAAATTATTTTTAAAACACTGCGACCTAGGTCGCAGTCATCTATAATGCAAATGTAAACAACTGCGACCGGGTCGACACTGCGACCAAGGTCGCAGTCATCTACAGCGAAAATGTAAACAACAGCGACCCGGGTCGACACTGCGACCAAGGTCGCATAAGACTACAGTGCAAAACAAAAACAAATGCGACCCGGGAATTAAAAAAAAGATGACGTTAAGTACACTGCGACCATGGTCACACGACACTACATCGCATATTGAAACAACTGCGACCCATGTCGTCAGTATGTAATAAAAAACAAAGGATGTATCATATACTACGACCAACGTCGCATTCGTCTACAACGAAAAGTCCCAAAAAAAAATTTTATAAACTCTACGATCTAAGTCGCAAAGATCTGCAACTATAATTTTAACAAAATTTTAGCAAGGTATGAAAAACTCTATAATTTTATAAACTCTATAATTTTATAAACTCTGCGACCGAGGTCGACAAATAGTGTATGAAAAAAATTTTATTTAAAAAAATTTTAGTAAGGTCGCACACATATACATCGCTTTTTTCAAAAATACTGCGACCATGGTAAAAATAGAAGGAAATGAAAAAACTTGAAAGAAAATGGATCTTTGTCGTTGTGTTAGAAAATTTATAAATTTAAAAATTTATTCGTCATCTAAATTTCAGAATCTATTTCTTAATTGCGACCATGGTCCCAACAATTAAAAAATAAAAAAAAGAGACAGAAACGGAAATAAATCTGGAAAAAAAATAAAACTATTAAAATTCACAAACCCTAAAAAATTTAATGAAAATATCATTTTTATAGTACCTTTTTCGGCGGATGATTTCTTTGGCGCCATGTGTTGCAAATATATTTTTTAAAAAACGGATCAAATTTGCGAAACAATCGAACTAATTGGATTTGAATGATCAGGTGAAATTTTAGATCTGTAAATTTTTTTGAAAGGAAATGTTTTTACATAAGGTAAAAAGTTGTGAGTAAGGGTATTTTCGGAAAATACAATGTTGAGGTGACTGACATTAAATTAGGCGGGATTTTTCAGGATTTTGTCCGCCAAAAATTATGACACGTTTGCGGCTTTGATGTTGTCACGTCCCGCCGGCTGAGAATCTCTCAGCCGTCGGCTGAGGTACAGTAACCCCATATATATATATATATATATATATATATATATATATATATATATATATATATATATATATATATATATATATATATATATATATAAAACAAATGTTGGCCCAAAGGCCTTCCACCCTAGTTTTGATGATGATTAACTCATGTAGTTATGTTTACTAATAATCTTGTGTTGTTTAAGTTTCAGATCATTAACCAAGATATTACTTGGTGATTAGCTTCAACAAGGTGTTTGGAAGCTCTCACAAGTGATCCCAGGGCTCAAGCTTCAAGATCACACATTGCCTAGCCCATGGATGGAGTTTTGGAGCAAGTCTTCTTGATGACACAAAGACTTAGGTATCCTAGTTAGTTTAGATAGTGTGTTTAGATCCATTTGTAAAGTTTAGTATAGTTGATATGCTCAAGTGCACAACACACACGTTTCATGATTTGGATTTTGGTTTTCCTGGATAGTAGATCAAAACAAGTTTACTTTATTCCCATGTATATTAGATATGTTCTAGATATACATACATGTTTTAAAGTTGCTAGACAAACTTATTTTGACTATCCTATTCATGTTTTGAAAAATCAAGTTTGACAAAAATACAAGTTTTGTTTTGATAAAATTTGCAAGACTCAAAATGAATTGATATAATTGATATATGTCTTGAAATTTTTATCACTTGTTTGTGTTTGAGTATAAAATGTTAAAACAAGTTTTATAGAATTTTCAAAAAATATAAAGATTTTTATAAAATATTTTTCTCAAATTTTCTGACTTTGTTTTGTGCTGACAGGCTGGTCGGTCGACCCGGACGGTCGACCGCACCAAGGGCCGGTCGACCCGTCGGGTCGACCGACGTGCACAGATGTGCACGTCAGGAAGGCACAAACACGGTCGACCGGGACGGTCGACCGGGATGAGAGCTCTGCTCTCTGTTTTTCTGGGTCGACCGGGCCGGTCGACCGCAGTTGCCCAACGGTCACATTTCTGACCGTTGGCGGTCGACCGGGCCGGTCGACCGCTGCCTGTCAGAGCTGCCAGCTCAGCTCTAACGGCTAGTTTCTGTTTTGGCCTATATAAACCCCATCTCTTTGGGTTTTTGGCCAAGGTTTTTACAAGAGAAAAATCATGTTTCCCTAGTGTTTTAAACAAGTTTTTAAAAGAGTTTTTGGGCTTTAAACTTCTCATCTTTATTGTTTTAGGTTTTTAGAAAAATCAAAGAAAAGAATATTTTGGGAGATTTGTCTTGGTTTTCATTCTATATCTTTTGCAAGAATTTTTCCAAGTGTTTTTCTTTGTTGCTTGTTTTCCAAACACCTAGTTTTCCACACTTGAGCTATCATTCTATCCTAATCTATTAGGATCTTGTTTTTGTGGAAAAGAAAAGAGAAAAAGAAAGAGAGATTGAGTTTGTGGTTTTTGGAACCACTTGTTGTAAACACCCTTATTCTTTGTGTATCCCTCTTAGGTAGAGGTGATCGGGTGATTGGTTTGCTCCCTCTAGTGAGAGGTGGAGATTGGTGTTTGTAAACCCTCTTCGGTAGAGGTGTTGGTTGGTTGTTGTATTGGCTACGGGCCTACCCCTCGGTTGTGAGGTGGTTGTTTGAGAGAGGAGTTTGGTACTCCTAGTGTTGTAACAAATCCTCTTCGGTAGAGGTTCCCTCGGTGGGAGATAGTGGATTGAAAATCCTACACGGTGGTGTAGGCGGGGATGTAGAGCAAGGTGCTCGAACCTCGAAACATATCTTGGTCTTTGTGATTGATCCATTGTCTCTCTAACTCTCTCTCATTTATATTGTGCAAAGCGTCATTCATAACATCATATCATATTTGCTTGTGTTGAGCATAATTCATATTGCCATATCTATTTGCTTGTGTTGTGCCTTGCATATTTCATATTGCTATATCTTGTATATGCTTGGTTGTTTGTGTGTGCCTCACTTGTACCTAATCAACAAGAGCTTCACATAGCACCTCAACCCATTCAAGGGGAATCAAGAGGAGTTAGTCCAGAGCCCTTCACGGGGAATTCGGCTACACTTGTTGATTGTACTAAGTGTGTTGCAAGATTTGCATTAGCTTCCGCATTTAGCGCACATAGTTTTGCATTTAGTTCTAGATTAGCACTTACACCTATTCACCCCCCCTCTAGGTGTTTTTCAATTGGTATCAGAGCTAGTGCTCCTGATACTTAGGCTTAACATCCTAGGAGTGAGATCCATTTGCTTGCTAATCTATTGTTTGCATTTGCTTGTTTGCACACATATAGTTGACCATGGCCTTCATGACCCCACCTATGTTTGACCCTTCCAACATTCATGTTTGGAAGATTAGGATGACTGTTTACTTACAAACCCTAGGTCATAAAGTTTACCTTGCCATTACCAAGGAATCCTTCCTTAGTGATCGCAATCATATGGGGGCCAATGCACAAGCCCTTGAGGCCATTAGAAGCACGCTTTCAAAAGAATATCTTATGTATGTTTCTAATCTTGATTCCGCTTTTGCAGTGTGGAACAAGTTGACAACAACCACCAACACCTCCAAGCTTCAAGTCCAAATCCAAAAAGAAGAGGAATCTAGTGGAGAATCCGAACCACAACAATGCTATATGGTCCAAGGGAATGACTCCCTTGAGGTACACTCGGAACCCCACTTAGATAATGATGATTGTGCTAGTTCTTCAAATGATTATGTTGATCCCCATGCTTTAAATGAAGAACTTTCTATTGTGTGTGAAAAATTAATAGAAAAATATAATTTGTTGAAAAAGAAAAGTCTAAGAATTGAACAAGAAAATAAGAGTTTGCTGCTAGACTTAACAATGTTTTGCAAGAGAAGGTTGAGGTCTATAATGAAAGGGATTCATTGAGATCTCAATTAGAACTTGCACTAAAAGAAAATGAATTTTTAAAATCTAAAAATGATTGTGAAACACTTTTGAAGAAAAATGAAAACTTGTCTTCAAAAGTTGATTTTGTTTTAAAGGAGAATGTTGTTTTGAAAAATAAAATTATTTCTATTTCAAATGAGTTGAATGCTTGTTTAGATAAGAATATGGTTTTGAAAAATAAGATTGATGCACATGTTTGCCATGCTAGGGTAGTATCACACACTTCACCTATTGCATGTGCCACCTCTTCTTTAATTGATAATGATATATCCATGCTTAAGAAGAAGGTTGATTGTTTGGGCCCCACTAAGAGCCAATGTGCCATGAACCACTCACGGTTGGAAACCTTGGTTCGAAAGAAACAAGTTCCATCCTTTATGCATGCACACCCATCACGGCATACACATGCTCCTCACGGACACACCCATCACAAGTATGCTCATGTATACAATTGTACACATTGTGGACGTAAGGGCCACCTTGCTAAATTTTGCTGTGATAGATTACATACTCCAAATTTAGCAAAGAATTTTGTTTGGGTTAGAGAAGATAACAACCCCCATGGACCCAAAGAGTATGGGTACCAAAGACCACCCCTCTTATTATTTTTGATGTAGGTGTTGAAAAGTCACCTAGAGGGGGGTGAATAGGTGACAATGCTAATCTAGTGAACTAAATGCGGAATTTAAAAACTAATTGCAATTACTATAATGATGCACACACAAGCAAGTACAAGATATAACAATTTGCACAAAGTAAAGAGAGAGAGCAAGAGTCAATGGATCAAGCGCAAACAAAGAGATATGTTCCGAGGTTCGAGCACCCAGCTCTACATCCCCGCCTTCGACACACGAAGGATTTCCAATCCACTAGCTTGTCCACTAAGGACTCCCACTAAGGGAACCTCCACCGAGGATTTGGGGCAATCACAATTACAAGGAGTTCCCAACTCCCCTCCTTACAAATACAACCTCTTCCTTGAGGCACAACTCCAATCCAACAATCTCAACCTCCTCCTTGAGGCAAGCACCAAACAATCACAACCTCCTCCTTGAGGCAAATTCCAAACCAATACAACTAACTCCCAATCACCAACCAATACAAGGATCACCTCTCAACTAGAGGGATACAACCCAAAGCACAAGCTAAGAAAAGATTGGGTTACAACTTGGTGGTCACAACAACAACCACAAACAACTTCTTCTTCCCACACAAATAACCTATCGATATAGATAGTAGATTTATACTCAAGTGTGGAGAAAACCAAAGGAATGAAAATCAGAAATCACAAAGAAAAATCCTTGGGAAAAACTGAAACAAAGATAGAGAAGTTCAATCAAAATCCTTTCCCAAAAACCCTTTCTTTGATTTTCCAAACCCTAACAAAAAAACACCAATGTATTGTTCAATTTTAGCTCAAAAACTTCTTTTGATTGCTGTAAAAACACCAGAGAGTATGAAAAATTTCGCACAAAAATTCTTAGAGAAAAACTCTTTCAAATGGGGTATTTATAGGCAATTTAGAAAACTAGCCGTTTACAGAATATTTGCCAGAAATAGCCTTCCGGTCGACCGGCCCGGTCGACCGTCCAACGGTCAATTTTTGACCGTTGGCAACTAACGGTCGACCGGCCCGGTCGACCGAATAATCCCGAGAGCAGACTATTCTGCTCCGGTCGACCGTCCCGGTCGACCGCTAACTGTGCCAGAAACGTGCACAGGTTTGTGCACGTCGTCGGTCGACCGTGACGGTCGACCGGCTACATGCGGTCGACCGTTACGATCGACCGAACGAGCCTGGCAGGCAGCAAATAGGACAGAAAACTGAGGTAAAAAATATTCCAATAAATCCCACAAAATCTCTAAAATTCCACAAAAATAGTTTTATCATTTTATATTGAAATACAAATTTGTGTTAAAAATCCTAACACAAATTTCAAACATATTTGACTATTTTTGTGTCATAGGAATTTTGCCAAAAATCAAAAACCGTATTTTCTAAAACCTTGTATTTTGAATAGAAAATACACATTGTCCAAAACCTATCTGAAATACAAAAATATGATATTTAAACATTTTGAAGCATGTTGTATATGAATAGAAATTCAATATACAAGAAACATATATACATCATGATTTTTGTCATTAAGTCCAAAATATGTTTTGTTGTAAATACCAAAACATAAAAACACATGGAATAGATTATCAAACAAAGTTTGTCTAAACAATTGAAGCATGCATGTATATAGAACAAATCTAATATACATAAACCATGTAAACTTGTTTTGATAAAAAAAATCTATTCATGAAAACCAAGATCGGTTAAACTTAAAACCGAAAATCAAAACATGAAAGGTGTGTGTTGTGAACTTGAGCTTATCATACTATTCTAATCTTTACAATTAGGATCTAAACCCAAACTAAAACTATGGATACCTAAGTCTTCTTGTAGAGCGCAATCTCCAAGCTAGAGCGCAATCTCCAAGTCGGCTCGATCCAAAAACTCTTAATTCACCGAGCAAGTGCAATGTATGATCTTTGATGCGCGGGCTCTTGAATCAACATGTGCAAGCTTCCAATTCATCTTGTTGAAGCTAAACACCAACTAATATCTTGATTAATAATCTGAAACTAAAATCACAAGATAATTAGTACACATAACTACATGAGTTAATCATCATCAAAACTAGAGTGGAAGGCCTTTGGCCAACAATCTCCCCCTTTTTGATGATGACAAAACTTATGGAGTTATATATGCATGGATTAAAGTAAAGCTTCAAAGAAGCTCCCCCTTAACTCATGCATAGGAATAAACAAACAATAAGATGCATATAAACAAGGTTCTTGACATAAAATGAATATGCATATGAAACATGCTCTTGATTCCAATTAAAACAAAACAAATAACTTACCAAACAAAACTCTTGATACCAATGGATATTAATAAAAACAAAACTCATAATGCTCTTGATACCAATGGAGATGAAATGAACATAAAACTGACAATTCATGCATATCAACTCCAAATACTTCTCCCTCTTTTTGTCAATCATCAACAAAGGGGTAAAAACAAAATAGATATGAATTCTTCTCTCCCTAAATATATGAAACAAAGAATAAACAAACTACTTCAAGGGGTGAAACTAAAAAAAATGATACCAATTAAAAAAAGTGTTAAAGAAGTGCATTATGATATCAATAGAAGGTGATCATAAAAACATTTAAGAAATGCCTACCAATTACCAATTGAAAGTAAGAGGGGCATTGAAAATAAATATGATCCCAATTGAAATTAAAACATATTGAAAATAAAACATATGATACCAATTGAAAAACACAATGATACCAATTTTGAGTAAACAAATGTATCTAGATACCAATTGAAGATATTTATCTTTATAAGCAAATGAAACCAATTAAAAATCAATAATCATTCTTTAATCATTTTTCATTATAAAGTTAGGGAGTGGGAAACAAAACCAATGGTAAACTAAATACCAATTGAAAAATTAAAATGTGAGTTTTCTCCCCCTTTATGAAATACCAACTAAACATATGCATAAGCTAGAAATAAGATACCAATTGAAAACTAAGTCAATTGAAATAATGTTAAAGCTCAAGCTTAGCATAAGCAAGATAATGATAATGCTTGTATAATGATACCAATTGAAAATTGAATCAATTGAAAATGATGGTCATTAAAAAAATCAAGCTTATCATAAACAAAATTTGTGATATATTGAAGCACAAATAAATCATCTATATATGTATGTAAGAAATAGATACCAATTGAAATTGATACTATATGAAGTGTAAGCATACATATATAAAACAAAACATATATGAGTATACAAAAGGAAGTCAAGATTGATACCAATTGAAAGAATTCAATGATACCAATTGAAACAACAATAAGATCAAGTGTATATCTCATATTCACTACCACCCATCATGTGCAAGTTTAAAATGATTTTCATTATAAAGCATACATGAACATGATCTCCCATCCAACCACCCTTAGATGGTAGGGGTTTTCAAAATAGATTTGAAATTATAGTTCGTTTGAAAATCACTACCAAAGAAAGAATAACACAACTAGTTATATGAGATTCTTCAAAATGAAAACAAAATAGTTTTTCATGAAATACATGTAAATCACATGGCACTAAACACTCAAAGTTCATAAAGCCCATATCATAGTCTCATGAAAACAAATCATGAGTAAACAATAAAGTGAGTGAACAAGTGTTATGTGACACATATCAATCATGAAAATATTCAATTAAACTCATGTGAAATTCCTTAAAAACATGAAACCATGAAAAATCAAAATTTTCATAAAACACAATTTATACTTCAAGGCATATGTATGTCTTATACAAACCAACGCATACATACATATCCTAAACATGATGAGTCCACAAAGTATATGCATGAATGCACGTGGCTCAAGGATGTATATGTATAATCAATAGTTTGGACTAGATAGACATATACATGAAGTTAAAACACATGATCATAAAATCATATCCAAAATGGGAATACAAGTTAGAATGCATGAATCATCAAAACTAGACTATACTAGCACATCTAATGGGTACAAATAGGCATCCAAGCACAAACATATATAAAGGTTTATTTGTGGCCCATTCTATGTACAAGTATAACTCCTAGTTTTCATGAAAACTAACATCTAAGCATATATTCAAATCATAAAGCATAAAACAAGTCATAAATCAACAATTATTCTAAAAATGATCCTTATGTAAATTCATATGCTATAAGAATCAAGATATACATAATATCAAAACAATTGTGAAAACACAAAATATGGAATCATATAAACAATGGAGATATCAAATTGCAATACATGTATAGCAATGAACATACTAATCAACACATGAATCATTAAAACACAAAATCATAGAATCATGAACATCATATGATCATTGTGCATATGCATGTACATTAGATCTAAAGCATACATGTTAGTTTAAACAAGGTGAGACACTAAATGTAGATTCTAAATGAAGCATGGGTGCTCAAGTAACTAAACATGTACAACTTTAATAAAATGGCACAAGTATAATGGACAATAAAACACAACATGCTATAATAAAAAAAATGAAAAGCATGTAAACACTAAATGGAGTAAGGGATTGTTACCAAATCCAAAGGGGCAACTCTCCATGTCTCCAAAACACGATGGTCCTCCCACCAAATCTCCTTGAGAGTGAAGCATCCAAATGGTTCTCCTTTTAGCTTAGAATGCATCCACCTCAAGGCACCAATACCCTCACGTGACGCGAGAGCTCCCACCTACATCAAAAGTCAAAGAGGTGGATCTTGGTACCCATTTCTTTGTGGGTCCACAGGGGTTAGTATCTTTTCTAACCCAAACATAATTAGTTGCTAAATTTTCATGATAAATGCGATCATAACAAAATCTAGCAAGGTGGCCTTTTCGATCACAATGTGTACATGTGTACACGTGAGCATACATATGATGGTGGTGATCATGAAAAGCATGTGTATGCCTAGATGGGTGTGCATGCAAGGTTGGAACTTGTTTCTTGCGAACCAAGGTTTCCAATCGTGTGTGATTCATGGCACAATGACTCAAAGTGGAGCCTAAACTATCAACACTTTTCTTCAAAACAAGTATATCATTTTCAATGTTAGAAGATAAAGTGGAGCATGCAATAGGTGTGCTAGAACATGAAGCAACATTAGCATGGCAAACATCAATCTCTTTTTGCAAAGATTTATTTTTAATCAAAACCAAATCCAATTCTCTAGTAATTGAATCAATATCATTTTTCAAAGTAAGATTTTCTTTAAAAGTAAAATCCAATTTTGAAGATAAAATCTCATTGTGCTTTACAACATCATCACACTCATTTTTGTTTTTCAAAAATTCATTTTCCTTTAAAGCAAGTTCAAGTTGAGATTTAAGTGAGTCACATTCACTTGCAATCTCTTCCTTCTCTTGCAAAACCAATTCAAAATTAGAGCATAAATCCTTTAATTCATTTTTCAAAACAAGATTATCATCTTTCAACAAATCATGTTCTTCTAACAAATTTTCAAGCTTTTGAGCAAGTTCCATATTTAAAGTTTGAACTTCAAAACAACCATGGCAATAGGAACTAGAGCTATCATCAATATGAGAATCCGATTGTACCTCAAGGGAGTTCTTCCCTTGGACCATGAGGCATTGCTCTTCGGACTTTTCTCTTTTAGATCTCCTCATCTTGTTAATTATCCTTGGAAGCTCGGGAGACGTCAAGATGCTCCAAACTGCAAAAGCCGAATCATAGTGATCAAAAACGGGTAAAAGAAATTCATTTAGAGATGCTCTAAGTGCTCTAAGTGCTAATGCATTGGCCTTCTTATGCTTGCTACTATTTGGGAGGGATTCTATGTTAATGGCTTGATAAACAAGATGTCCTAGGTCTTTTAAATGTTTAGTCATATTAGCCTTCCAATCATCAAGTCTAAAATGGTCAAACATAGGAGGGCTAGCCATGAGTGCAAACTAGTATGAATGCAAATGAAAATGCAAGTGAAGATTAGCAAACCAAGATCACTCCTAGGTGGTTAAACCTAAATATCAGGAGCACTAGCTCTGATACCAATTGAAAAGTCACCTAGAGGGGGGGTGAATAGGTGACAATGCTAATCTAGTGAACTAAATGCGGAATTTAAAAACTAATTGCAATTACTATAATGATGCACACAAAAGCAAGTACAAGATATAACAATTTGCACAAAGTAAAGAGAGAGAGAGCAAGAGTCAATGGATCAAGCGCAAACAAAGAGATATGTTCCGAGGTTCGAGCACCCAGCTCTACATCCCCGCCTTCGACACACGAAGGATTTCCAATCCACTAGCTTATCCACTAAGGACTCCCACTAAGGGAACCTCCACCGAGGATTTGGGGCAATCACAATTACAAGGAGTTCCCAACTCCCCTCCTTACAAATACAACCTCTTCCTTGAGGCACAACTCCAATCCAACAATCTCAACCTCCTCCTTGAGGCAAGCACCAAACAATCACAACCTCCTCCTTGAGGCAAATTCCAAACCAATACAACTAACTCCCAATCACCAACCAATACAAGGATCACCTCTCAACTAGAGGGATACAACCCAAAGCACAAAGCTAAGAAAAGATTGGGTTACAACTTGGTGGTCACAACAACAACTACAAACAACTTCTTCTTCCCACACAAATAACCTATCGATATAGATAGTAGATTTATGCTCAAGTGTGGAGAAAACCAAAGGAATGAAAATCAGAAATCACAAAGAAAAATCCTTGGGAAAAACTGAAACAAAGATAGAGAAGTTCAATCAAAATCCTTTCCCAAAAACCCTTTCTTTGATTTTCCAAACCCTAACAAAAAAACACCAAATGTATTGTTCAATTTTAGCTCAAAAACTTCTTTTGATTGCTGTAAAAACACCAGAGAGTATGAAAAATTTCGCACAAAAATTCTTAGAGAAAAACTCTTTCAAATGGGGTATTTATAGGCAATTTAGAAAACTAGCCGTTTACAGAATATTTGCCAGAAATAGCCTTCCGGTCGACCGGCCCGGTCGACCGTCCAACGGTCAATTTTTGACCGTTGGCAACTAACGGTCGACCGGCCCGGTCGACCGAATAATCCCGAGAGCAGACTATTCTGCTCCGGTCGACCGTCCCGGTCGACCGCTAACTGTGCCAGAAACGTGCACAGGTTTGTGCACGTCGTCGGTCGACCGTGACGGTCGATCGGCTACATGCGGTCGACCGTTACGGTCGACCGAACGAGCCTGGCAGGCAGCAAATAGGACAGAAAACTGAGGTAAAAAATATTCCAATAAATCCCACAAAATCTCTAAAATTCCACAAAAATAGTTTTATCATTTTATATTGAAATACAAATTTGTGTTAAAAATCCTAACACAAATTTCAAACATATTTGACTATTTTTGTGTCATAGGAATTTTGCCAAAAACCAAAAACCGTATTTTCTAAAACCTTGTATTTTTGAATAGAAAATACACATTGTCCAAAACCTATCTGAAATACAAAAATATGATATTTAAACATTTTGAAGCATGTTGTATATGAATAGAAATTCAATATACAAGAAACATATATACATCATGATTTTTGTCAATAAGTCCAAAAATATGTTTTGTTGTAAATACCAAAACATAAAAACACATGGAATAGATTATCAAACAAAGTTTGTCTAAACAATTGAAGCATGCATGTATATAGAACAAATCTAATATACATAAACCATGTAAACTTGTTTTGATAAAAAAAATCTATTCATGAAAACTAAGATCGGTTAAACCTAAAACCGAAAATCAAAACATGAAAGGTGTGTGTTGTGAACTTGAGCTTATCATACTATTCTAATCTTTACAATTAGGATTTAAACCCAAACTAAAACTATGGATACCTAAGTCTTCTTGTAGAGCGCAATCTCCAAGCTAGAGCGCAATCTCCAAGTCGGCTCGATCCAAAAACTCTTGATTCACCGAGCAAGTGCAATGTATGATCTTTGATGCGCGGGCTCTTGAATCAACATGTGCAAGCTTCCAATTCATCTTGTTGAAGCTAAACACCAACTAATATCTTGATTAATAATCTGAAACTAAAATCACAAGATAATTAGTACACATAACTACATGAGTTAATCATCATCAAAACTAGAGTGGAAGGCCTTTGGGCCAACAGGTGTGGGCTCTCACATGACGTGAGAGTGATGACACCTTGGAGTGGATGCGTTCCGAACTTAAAGGAAATCTATTGGATGCATCACTTTCAAGGGAAGGTTTGGTGGAGAGGACCACCATGTTTTGGAGACAACGAGAGTTGCTTCTTCGGTTTTGGTAACAATTCTTTACTCCCATTTATTGTTTACATGCTCTCCATGTTTATTTTTATTAGCATGTTTTAATATTTTATAGCATGTCTCATTGTCTATGGATTAGTATGTAATTACCATGTTTATTAGATCCTTGACATACATGTATAGTATTTGAGACACACATGCTTATTTGAATCATACTTAGTGTTCTCACTTTTGTTTAAGCTATAATGTACATCATGAATCTAATACATGTGAATTTACATAGTAGTCATGTTTTAGTTTTATCATGATGATTTTTATTTTTGATGCTTCATGCTAAGATTACTTGTTTAGATGTTAGTTTTCACTAAAACTAGGTATATACCTGTACATATAGTGGGCCACAAATAAATCTATATATGTTTGGGCTTGATTGCTTATTTGAACCCATTAGATGTGCTAGTATAGTCTAGTTTTGATGATTCATACATTTCAAACTTGTATTCCATTTTTGGATTTGTTTTATGAGTTTTCACTTCATGTATATGTGTATTATTGCCAAACTTTAAGATATACATGTATACCCCTTGAGTCATTTGCCTTTCATGCAAATCTATATATGGACTCAATTGTGTTTAGGGATATGTATGTATATTTATTGTGTTGACAATTCATACATATACCATGAAATGAAATTTGTTTTGATGAAGATTTAATTTCTTTTGATTTTGTGTTTAATTGTTTAACTTCATGTATATGTCTATTTTGTCCAAACTTTTAGGTATACATGTTTATCCTTTTGAGCCACGTGCCTTAATGCATATATTTTGTGGACTCGTTTGAATTTTGGATATGTATGTATACTTTAGTTTGTATAAGACATACATATGCCTTGAAGATTAAATAGTTTAGATGATTTTATGTTTTCGTGTTTTCAATGTTTTAAAGGAATAATTGAGCTTAATTGAATATTTTCATGATTATGATATTCACACTTTATTTGTACACTCACATTTATTGCTTGCTCATGTTTTGTTTTCATGAGTCATATTTATGCCTAATTGAATTAGAGTGTTGATTATAATGTGGATTTCATGTTTCATGAAAAATATTTTTGTTTTATTCCTTACTTGAAGGATTTCGTACTAGTTTAAAATTTTTTCCATTTAACTAGTTACAGTATTCATCATATGGTAGTTGAAAAACTCTACCAAAAGATTTTTCAAACAAGCCATATTTTCAATCTATTTTTGAAAACCCCTACCATCAATGGGAGGATGGATGGGAGATCATGTTCATGTATGCTTTAAAATGAAAATCATTTAAAACTTGAACCTTGATTGGGAGGTATAGTAATATGATGTATACACTTGAACTTATTGTTATGTCAATTGGTATCATTGAACTCTTTCAATTGGTATCATTTTGATTTTCTTGTATACTCATATATGTTTTGTATGTATGTATGCTTTCAATTCCAAGAATATCAATTTCTGTTGGTATCTATTTTCCATACATATATATGTTTGTGTTTATGCTAGTGTTTGAGTTTCAATTTTGTTTCAATTGACTACTTTTAAATTGGTATCAAGACTATGCATGATTTTAGTTTGTATTTCATAAAGGGGGAGAAAATTTGATTTTTTCTTTCTATTGGTATTTGTACTCCCATACTTTATGATTGTAAATTCGAATTTGGTATCATATGTTTAAAATGAATAATTCTTACAATTGGTATCAATGTTTCTATGTAAAATCTTTTCTATTGGTAAAACATTTACAATTGGTATCAAATTTGTGTTTAGACATTCAAGATTTATTGTGTCTAACTTGAATTGGTATCTAAAATTTTTTTTTCAATCGGTATCTAAAATTTTTGTTTAAAGAAAAATTACAAAAGTTTAGATTTAAATTTCTTATATGCAAGGAGAGCTTAACATCTCTCCCACATATAAATTCATGTTGAGTGTATTGTGTATTGAAGAGCTTAACATCTCTTCCTTATGTGGTACACGTGTGTAGGGGGAGCTTCACATCTCCTCTTATTCATTACATAATGTGTGTTATATGAATTAGGCCTTAACATCCCTCCTTCATGTAATGCATATGTGTAGGGAAGCTAACTTAGCGTCTTCCTCTTCATGAATGTATATAGCATATAACATTTATTGATCTTTGTTTATTTTCATTTGGTATCAAGATGCTTCATTGACATATTTTTAATTGATATCATGTTTGTAGTCACCCCTTATTGACTTTGTTTTTGTTTTAGACAAAAAGGGGGAGAACATTATTTTTTTGTTTTGATTGACAAAAAGGGGATGAAAGATTTTTACCCCTCATTTTATTTATTGTTTTGATTGTTTACCCCTTTGTTGATGATTGACAAAAAGGGGGAGAAAGATTTTGAGTTTGTTTGATATTTATATATGCATAGTTATGTTTTTGCATATATTAAGTTTAATATAGTTTAATGTATGTTAATTGGTATCTAGAGCATCTAGAAAATATTTATTTGTTAATTGGTATCTAGAGCATGTTTTGTTTTGAATATTTCATTGGTATCTAGAACTTTTATTGTTTATGCATATTTATGCATTCATGTTTAAGAGCCTTCATTGCATATTTATTATGTTTATTCGTCTATGCATGAGTTAAGGGGGAGCTTCTTTGAAGCTTTACTTTAATCCATGCATATATAACTCCATGAGTTTTGTCATCATCAAAAAGGGGGAGATTGTTGGCCCAAAGGCCTTCCACCCTAGTTTTGATGATGATTAACTCATGTAGTTATGTTTACTAATAATCTTGTGTTGTTTAAGTTTCAGATCATTAACCAAGATATTAGTTGGTGATTAGCTTCAACAAGGTGTTTGGAAGCTCTCACAAGTGATCCCAGGGCTCAAGCTTCAAGATCACACATTGCCTAGCCCATGGATGGAGTTTTGGAGCAAGTCTTCTTGATGACACAAAGACTTAGGTATCCTAGTTAGTTTAGATAGTGTGTTTAGATCCATTTGTAAAGTTTAGTATAGTTGCTATGCTCAAGTGCACAACACACACGTTTCATGATTTGGATTTTGGTTTTCATGGATAGTAGATCAAAACAAGTTTACTTTATTCCTATGTATATTAGATATGTTCTAGATATACATACATGCTTTAAAGTTGCTAGACAAACTTATTTTGACTATCCTATTCATGTTTTGGAAAAATCAAGTTTGACAAAAATACAAGTTTTGTTTTGATAAAATTTGCAAGACTCAAAAATGAATTGATATAATTGATATATGTCTTGAAATTTTTATCACTTGTTTGTGTTTGAGTATAAAATGTTAAAACAAGTTTTATAGAATTTTCAGAAAATATAAAAGATTTTTATAAAATATTTTTCCCAAATTTTCTGACTTTGTTTTGTGCTGACAGGCTGGTCGGTCGACCCGGACGGTCGACCGCACCAAGGGCCGGTCGACCCGTCGGGTCGACCGACGTGCACAGATGTGCACGTCTGGAAGGCACAAACACGGTCGACCGGGACGGTCGACCGGGATGAGAGCTCTGCTCTCTGTTTTTCTGGGTCGACCGGGCCGGTCGATCGCAGTTGCCCAACGGTTACATTTCTGACCGTTGGCGGTCGACCGGGCCGGTCGACCGCTGCCTGTCAGAGCTGCCAGCTCAGCTCTAACGGCTAGTTTCTGTTTTGGCCTATATAAACCCCATCTCTTTGAGTTTTTGGCCAAGGTTTTTACAAGAGAAAAAATCATGTTTCCCTAGTGTTTTAAACAAGTTTTTAAAAGAGTTTTTGGGCTTTAAACTTCTCATCTTTATTGTTTTAGGTTTTTGGAAAAATTAAAGAAAAGAATATTTTGGGAGATTTGTCTTGGTTTTCATTCTATATCTTTTGCAAGAATTTTCCCAAGTGTTTTTCTTTGTTGCTTGTTTTCCAAACACCTAGTTTTCCACACTTGAGCTATCATACTATCCTAATCTATTAGGATCTTGTTTTTGTGGAAAAGAAAAGAGAAAAAGAAAGAGAGATTGAGTTTGTGGTTTTTGGAACCACTTGTTGTAAACACCCTTATTCTTTGTGTATCCCTCTTAGGTAGAGGTGATCGGGTGATTGGTTTGCTCCCTCTAGTGAGAGGTGGAGATTGGTGTTTGTAAACCCTCTTCGGTAGAGGTGTTGGTTGGTTGTTGTATTGGCTACGGGCCTACCCCTCGGTTGTGAGGTGGTTGTTTGAGAGAGGAGTTTGGTACTCCTAGTGTTGTAACAAATCCTCTTCGGTAGAGGTTCCCTCGGTGGGAGATAGTGGATTGGAAATCCTACACGGTGGTGTAGGCGGGGATGTAGAGCAAGGTGCTCGAACCTCGAAACATATCTTGGTCTTTGCGATTGATCCATTGTCTCTCTAACTCTCTCTCATTTATATTGTGCAAAGCATCATTCATAACATCATATCATATTTGCTTGTGTTGAGCATAATTCATATTGCCATATCTATTTGCTTGTGTTGTGCCTTGCATATTTCATATTGCTATATCTTGGATATGCTTGGTTGTTTGTGTGTGCCTCACTTGTACCTAATCAACAAGAGCTTCACATAGCACCTCAACCCATTCAAGGGGAATCAAGAGGAGTTAGTCCAGAGCCCTTCACGGGGAATTCGGCTACACTTGTTGATTGTACTAAGTGTGTTGCAAGATTTGCATTAGCTTCCGCATTTAGCGCACATAGTTTTGCATTTAGTTCTAGATTAGCACTTACACCTATTCACCCCCCCTCTAGGTGTTTTTCAACAAATAATATCAATTTTCTAAGTGGGTAAAAACAAATCCTTACCCTTACCCTACCCGTTTATATTATCGGTAATAAACCTTCCCTTTCCCCTTACTCGTTTAAATAAACGGGTAGTGCACTTACTTGGGAAAATGGTCTTTAAGCCCTTGTGAAAAGATGGCCATGTGAAAAATTCCCTATAGTTTGAAGCAGCATGAAAAAGTCATTGTCCCCATCAAAAAATTCCATATTAACCATATTACCCTTGATTGAATACCTTGTCTGAGTTGATTTGAACGGCCTGCAGGTATTTAATGTTTGTCACGCGCTAGTGCGTGGGCCAGTTTGGAAGCATTTTTTGGTCCAATTTTTTTAAAATTCTTCCCACCTCAAGGTAAATATTTTTTTTTTGTAGAAATATTTTTTTTGCATATATATTATATTTCTGTTCACCCGTCTCCTAAAATCTGTCCACCTTCTTATATATTTTGTCCACTTTCTTCAAAATTTGTCCACTTTATTTAATATTATGTCCACTTATTCTATTTTTTAATATTATATCAACCTTTTTTAATGGTATATCTCTAAAATTATGTCCACTTTTTTTATATAACTTCTTTAATATTCTATCCACATTTTCAAACTATTATGTCCACCTATTCTAGTATTTTGGCTATCTTGTGATTGATTTTGTATACATTCTCAACAATTTGTTGAGAATGTAGGCAATCTTCAGCGGCCCTCAGGGTAGCAGGTGGCGGAGATTACGCCCTTTTCTTCTTTTATGTCTGTCTTACTCAACTTCTGTTTACTTTTTATAATTTCTGTTTAACTTTTGTCTTTTTATCTACCTTTGTCAATTATGTCTACGTTTTTTTATATTTTTGTCCAACTTTTACCTTTTTTTTCACCTTCGTTAATTTTTGTCTACTTATTTATATTTCTATCCAACTTTCGCCTCTTTTGACCACCTTCGTCAATTTATGTCGACTTTTTAATATTTCTTTCTAACTTTCGTCTTTTTGATCACCTTCGTCAATTTCTTACTACTTATTATTTTTCTGTCCATATTAAAAAAAGCAGACATAATTTTGGTATAACGTTAAAGAAAATTGCTAGAATATTAAAAAAATTAAAATTGGTGGACAAAATATTAAATAAAGTGGAGAACATTTTGAAGAAAATGAACAAAATATATGAGAAGGTGGACAGAAATTTGGAGAAGAGTAGACAAAAATATAACACATAAAATATCAATAATAAAATTTTATTCACCAGGTGAAAAAAAATTTAGAAAATAGTGCACAAAAAAGGGTTCCAAGTCAGTCCACGCGACAAGCATTAATGGGCCGTTCAAATCAACTCAGACACATTGAATCAAGAACAATATGAACAATATGAGATTGTTTGGTGGGGAGAAAGGTTTCTTTATACTGATTCAAACTATAGAAAGTTTTTCACATAGCCATCTTTTCACATGGTCTTAAAAGACCATTACCTAACTTACTTTTACCCTAGTTCCACCCTTAATCATAGGGGAGAGATCCGCAGGGGGGTGCAGGCCTTTTTTCAACTGATTCCAGCTCAAATTCTTTTATTTGTACTCCTATGCACTTTTATTTGTCCTTCTATGCAAGACAAAAGAGAAATATTTTTCTTTTCTTTTCTGTTTAGTCAAACACTGAATTTCCTATTCTATTTACGAGAGCAAGAAGAAAAAAAAAATACATCCAACCAATATCTTCACTACAACACGCCCTTAGCTCTATATATAATCTACTTTAAGCTAAAAATATATTTGTGATGTAAAAAGTAAGATATAATTATTGAAATTTAAATTCTACCAACAGAAACAGTTTGAATCTTTATTTCCAGATCTTAATATATAATAGTTTGAATCTATTATGTGTACACTATAAATATAACTGTCTTTTTGGATCTTACTTAATGTCCAGATTATTCCCAAAATGTGAGAAGTGGATGAATGATCATCTGTTTGTGAAGGGGTCTTAATCTTTCTGCCGAAGGTAATTTTAAACTGTTAGATCAATTAACTATTTATTCTTTATTATAATATTTAATTTTCTACTATTTAATTCATGTGATTAGGTCTTTTCTTTCCTACCAATTTTCTTCAATTTCACCCATGTGAATTTTCTTTTCTTTTCTATTTTTTCTCTCGCATGATCACTTCATTTTTCTATGATTTGCTCGCCCAACTTAATATCATTGGAAGTTTTTATTTTCTTCTTTGGACTCTTTTTCTTTAATTGAAACAAATCATCGATCTAAACTCTAAACTTTCTCCCACGCACATTTATTCTCATGTGAATGCTCTTCTTGTGAAATAACAAAAACAACTAAGCCATTTGTCCCAAGTATTTGGGGTAGGCTACATGAACCAAAAGATAATTACGCCGGATCAGGCACATGGATCGGCTTTTTCCACTCATTCCTATCGAGCAATATGTCTTCACTAGGGCCTTTAACCTCTATATCTTGTCGTATTACCTTCATCTATGTTTTCTTCGGTCTCCCCTGCTCTCTTTAACGCTCTTCTTGTGAATCTTATTTAAATATTAAGCATTTTAGAATTTTAGAAGTACTGAGAAAAAGGCACCTTAACCATATATATGGTGTATTTAGAGCGTTTTAGAATTCTCTCTATTGATTTCATTAGTTAGCAGAGATTTCCAAATTTATCTTTATAGCATGTTTAGTTATTGACTCATTGTTTGTGCTTATAAAAAAGCATTTTTAGGAAAGAACTCTGACAGTTTTTAAAATAAGAGTTTATCAATAAAAATCAATATTTGAAATAATTTAAATGAGAATAGATGCAGGAGAGAGAAAGTTTAGATAAGGTTTGTTAAACAAATCCTGAGAAAAATGATAAATTTCAGTAAATTGAACGAAAAAAATAGGAGAGTAGAATGCTTCTTGAAACCACAACTTTTTGTTGTTCGAAAAGTTCTTTTTTCCATCTATTAATACCAAACATCTAATTTTTAGGAAAATAATTTTTTTATTAAAAGCAGTGGAAATGTTCTTCAAAATAATGACAAAGATCAAACACAAATTGTTTTTTGATTTAATGAAAAAGAAAAAAAGGTTATTTTGGACCCATTTGAAGCATGATCTAGTGGAATTATAGATGAAATTAGATTATGGAAGGATCCAAGTTCAAGACTAGCTAACAACTTTTTAAAGGCAAAAAGATACAAAGAGGAAAAAAAAAAAAGTGAGAGAGAGAAAAAGGAAGAAAAAGAAAAGAAAAGAAAAGAAAGAATCACGTCAAAGAGAGTTCTTGAACTCTGATTGACTCAAAAAAGAGTGACATGTGGTCTACGTATGTAACATCTCTAAAAAAAAATTGTTCTTCTGTATTGCATATAATCTCACATGTCGCTCTCTTTTGAGTCTTCTAATTGAATTTTCAGAAGTGCAGTATGAACAGTGTGCTTGAAAAGAACTGAAGAAGAATGCTTTTGAATATCAAACTTTCTGAAAGAACTTGTCCACAAGCATACAGAACAAATGAACATAAATTGTACGCTGAGTGAGCAACAAGGTGACTTGTTTTTAAAAAGCTCTTCTATGAACTCTATCACTATCATAGGAGACAGTCCTCATTCGATTTGTTTTTTTTCTTTTTCTTTTTTTTTGCCTTTTTTGTTTTCTGAGATAATAGCCTTTATGTCTAAAGATTATTATACTCATGGTAAACAGTGAGGTCACTTCTCTCCTCTCTCCAATAGGTTGGCTAACATGCAGTTTTCTGTAGCCTTTATGCTAGTTAATTAGTTTGTTCCATCAACTGATCTTACATGTACAAATTTTTTAGTGATATGTTATCTTTATTTCTACAAGGCATTATTAAAATTTCTTGAAACTCTACTGTTTTTACTTTTTAGTGCCTAGGGTACTTGAGATGTTGCATTGGTTTATAGACAGAAGCTAGTTAAATTGTACCAGTTCATCCAAACAATGCAACAGAAATAGTTCCAGCTAAGTGACCTTTTCACTTCATGCAATAGGAATGTAGAAGACTTTTGTGTGAAATACAAATGAGACATACGGGAATCGGTCAAGTAAAACGGTCTACAGAACAAAATTAAGACAATAGTATACTTTTGGAAATGATAAATTTTATTGATAAATGATAAACAGTTGCAGATACAAAACTTATCAAATGCCTAGAAAAGATTCACAGCTATAAATAGAATTAGATTGAGGAGATGGCATCAAAACTAATTTATCCACAACTATGTATCACAATAGGACACAAGAGTCAACTCTATAACAAAAATATTTCATGCCCCAGTTACTAAGAATCTCCATTTCTTTGCGATCTGAGCTTTTCCAGTGACAATTTTGTACTAGCGCACCTGAGCTTTTCCAGTGACAATTTTGTACTAGCACATGGATGTCTTCATACGAGTTTCTAAAAACAATGATCTTGTTTCTTGCTTGGGCTTCTTTCCTGCCAGGTTTGCGAGACTGTAGCCGAGAGAGAAATTTTTGCAATGAAGGAAGCTCTTAAATATGGGTATTTTAATGATCTTAAATAAAACTAACACATTTTTTGTGTATTACACTCATCCTCAAAATGATCATAACCATGTATAATAAATATATAGTTTGATCTATCAGCGAATCAGTGATAGAATGACACAAACCCGTTTTGCTTAACCTTACAGTCACCAACTTACGCAACTCTATCTATCCGAGGGAGCTTAAAGTTATGAACAATCATTAGCTTAATTATAAATTATAAGATTATAATAAATTCCTAACAAGTGTTAACAAGAGAAGCACTGAGACATCACATGCATGCATGGTTGTCTCTTTAATTAGCCAATGCCTCAAAGAAGATGATGTTTGGATATAAATATAAACTGAGAGAATTTAGAATATGCTGACAACCATGGGCTCTTCTTGCTTGCTCCTTTGCAGCGTTAAAAGATAGAGCCTTTTCTCAAGTCAATGCCTTGTTCCTTTGTGGTTTGCTTATTTGAGGAAAGGCATGACATTGATAGGGTGAATGAGCCTGTTGGCTGATGTTTTTGAGCCTCTCACAGGCTCCAACTTTTCTTAATAGGAACATGGGGAATATCTTTTTCTTTTCTAACTCTTAGGAGTTTTAGCAGGTATATACTTATATTTTCGAGAAATCATATAATTCAGCTTAATAACTTTATTAATATTTCTCAGCACAATTTCTTATTTTTTGGGGAGTATTTTATAAGTATGCCCTCCATAGATTAGAAATCATGAAATTTGAATAAATAATAAATTAGGTAACTTACACAAAAGATACTTAGAGTTTGATCGAGTTTCATAGAAGTTACCCAAAAAAAAAAAAAAAAAAAAAATCCCTCTTATAATATTATAAGAGATCCAAAAAATTTAAAGCTTTGTCCCCTTGAAATCCAACATCTTATATACATGTCAATACAGGATTGACCGTCTTATAACATGCGTGTATCTCACAGACATGAACAGTTGGCAACATCTTTCTCGTTTCTAACTCTTGGGAGTTTTAGCAGGTATACTTATATTTTCGAGAAATCATATAATTCAGCTTAATAACTTTATTAATATTTCTCTGCACAATTTCTTATTTTTTGGGGAGTATTTTATAAGTATGCCCTCCATAGATTAGAAATCAATGAAATTGAATAAATAATAAATTAGGTAATTTACACAAAAGATACTTAGAGTTTGATCGAGTTTCATAGAAGTTGTTGGGAAATATGAAGAATTAAATGTGAATATTTGAGTTGAATTACGGCGAGATCCGTTGATAGAATCAATGGATAATGGTTGGAGCGTATTCTCTTTTCATTGGGGATGAACGTGGTATATTCACATGTTCAATTCCGACTTCGAATGAATGAGATATTCAAGTCTAAAGTTTGCCTAATTCCAAAAGCCAAAGGGGACTAAAGGTAGCTAAAAGTATTTAGTCCCACATTGGACATGAGATGGAAGTTTGAAGTGTTTAAATAGAGAAAAATGAGAACAAAGGGTGTGCCATTTGGGTACTTGGAGTTTTCGGGCGCGATTAGAGGGAAACCGTGCCCCCTACGTCGCGCGAGTCGCCGGCCGGAGCCGGAGCCCGGATTCGGGTTCCTTACCCGGTCTGGTTCTTTTTGAACCGGACCTCATGGGCACGGTGTTACAAGGGATCGCACCTGCTCCATCCGGACCCGTGCAACGGCTGAAAAAAACCGCACGCGAACTGCTGCAACGGTCTATGCAGTTCCTGTCTGGAACGATCCGTTGCAACGGTTCAGAACGATCCGTTGCAACGGTTCAGATCGAACCGTTGCAACCATTCAGACTCCAAATTACGCCTCTACTCTTCCCAGAGCGCTATAAATAGCGCTCCTTTCTTCATTTTAAAATACATAGCGACACAGCGAAAAACACATCTCTCACTCTTCTTCTGAAACTCGGATTCCGAAGTGAAAGTGAAGAAGTAACTCGGAGTCTGAAGCAAGATTCGTTCTGAAAGAATGCTCAGAAAATTCAACAGATTCTTTAATAGAATTGTTGTCTGAATCTTTGACTTCCACAGAAGAATATTCTTTTATCTCCCTCCTTTCTCTAAGGTGGGTGTTCGTGTTGGCCCAGAGGCCTATCACTCTAGTTTTGATGATGATTAACTCATGTAGTTATAGTTTCTAATAATCTTGTGATATTTAGTTTCAGATATTTGATCGAGACTTTAGTAGGTGTTTAGCTTCTACAAAGGAGTTTTGGAGCTTTCACATATTGATTCAAGAGCTGCGCGTCAAGGTTGCATCTAGCACTCGGTTAGAGTCAAGCTCGTTGGATCGCGTTTGGATCGAGTCGGCTTGGGGATAAGAAGACTTCAGTTTGTGGTTAGCTTAGATTGTTTAGATCTTGTGTAAAGATTAGATACTGCTGATATGCTCAAGTTCACACACACACAAGTTTAAAGTTATTGGTTTTGGTTTTCGGTTTATCCGGTTTTTGGATTTCATATCAAAAACAAAGATATATATATTTATATGTATACTGGATTCTATCCATATATAATATGTTTCAAAGTTGTTTCAATATCATGTTTTTGTATTTACATGAGTTTTGGATAAAACGGTTTTTCATTTCAAAAATTCAAGTTTTGAAAAATATCAATTTTGTGTTTAAGCCAAATTTCAATATCACAAAATGGTTTAAATTGTTTATAATATGTGTTAATTTTAGTCACACATATTTGTATTTAAAAGACCCTATAAGAACTTATTTTTGTGGAATTTATGTGATTTTATGAAATTTTATTGAAGTTAAAAAGTCAAGTTTTCAATACCCCAAAGTCCCAGCCAGATCAGCTGGCGGTCGACTGGACTGGTCGACTAGACCAATAGTCAGTCGACCAGAGCGGTCGATCGATGTGCACGGGACGTGCACAAAGGCCAACCCATTCGGCCGGTCGACCGCGCGGTCGACCGACTGAAAGCACCCCACTCTCGGGTGGGGGCCAGTTGACCGGGCGGTCGACCGATGGCTTTGGCCCGGTCGACCGGACGGTCGACCAGAGACACAATGTTCATAAAAATGACCGTTGGCCGATCGACCGGGCGGTCGACCGGAAGGGCATTTCTACCCTTTCCTGACTGCCAACGAGCAGATTTTTGAGGGGTTATAAATAGCCCCCATCTTAAGCTGTTTTATACAAGTTTTCAGAGAGCAATTTTTTTCACCTTTATGAGTGTTTAACAGCAAGTTTTTAAAAGATTTTTTAGGCTAAAAGATTTTATCTTTATTTATTTTAAAGGGTTGAAAAAATCAAAGAAAATAGAGTATTTGGGATATTAATTTTGATCTTCATTTCTATCTTATTCTAGTTGTTTTCTCAATTATTTTTCTTTGTGATTTATTTTTCAAACACCTTGTATTCTCACACTTGAGCTATCATATCTATCCTATCTATAGGATCTTATTTTTGTGAGAAAATTGGTTTGTGGTCTTTGAGATCACCAAGAGTTGTAACCTTCCTTGTATTTGTTGGTATCCCTCTTGTGTAGAGGTGATTGTGGAGGTTGTGCTTGGTTGTGTTGGTATCCCTCTAAGTGTGAGGTGATTATGGTTGGATTGGCTTAGTGCCTTATCCTTCTAAGTGTAGAGGTGA
The DNA here is from genome assembly GCA_038442645.1 of Agave tequilana. NCBI lineage: Eukaryota > Viridiplantae > Streptophyta > Magnoliopsida > Asparagales > Asparagaceae > Agave > Agave tequilana. Next base: position 88,932 of record JAVJIF010012319.1, read on the forward strand.
TTGATTGATTGTTTGGCTAAGTGCCCATCCCTCTAAGTGTAGAAGTGATTATTGTTGTGCCTTGCCTCTTGTGTAGAGGTTGTGTCTGTTGGAGAGAGGAGTTGTGTAGTTCTAATTTGTATTACCTAAATCCTCAGTGGAGGTTCCCTTAGTGGGAAGTCCTGTGTGTACGATTTAGTAAAAATCTTGATGTTTGCGATTGATTCACTATCTCTAACTCTCTCTCTCTTATATATCTTGCATTGATTCATATTATCCATATCATATATATGCTTGATATTGTCTGTGTGCCTCACTTGTGTTGAACTAAGAGAGCTTTACATAGTACCTCAACTTTTATTTAGAGGAATTTAGAGGAGATAGTCCAGAGCCCTTCACCGGAATTCGGCTATACTCTTTGGTTACACTAAGTGTGTTGCAATTAGTTTTTTAATTCCACATCATTTGTCACTAGATTAGCCATACACTTATTCACCCCCCTCTAGGTGTACTTTAAGTTCTTCCAAAGTAAAGACAAATATTCTCCCTGAGATTTGTCTTGGTTCTGCTGCATTGATAATCCTATGAAGGTACTAGTTAACTATGGTTCGACCGTACGGTGATTTGGTAGTGCTATCCAAATACCGTGAAGGAGTGTTGTATCTTGAGAGACCAGTGTCCAGTAACCCGTTAGAACCATAGCGGGGGACGTAATTGTCTTAAGGAGATTCGCTATAACCGTACCTCACTCCAAGTACAGTATAAGTGAATTAATATTCTTTATACAGGGGTTATACTGATACACAATATATTGAGACTGACTTATACCAGTCTAATTGGTGTTTAACTAAGAAAGGTAATTGAAAAGTGGTTCTGTAATTAAGGAACGTTCTATTGAACGAAAAACCTCTCACCTGATATTCACCGACCTGACCAATTAGATCGGTGACATTGATTAGTTGTCAGATTGATTTCTAGAACTAACATTCTTAAGACAATTACGTATTGAAATTACTTACTTCTATTCTGCTTGAAATTACAGAAAATGTCTGAGACTAATCAAGACAGCTCAAGTAAGGCACCAAACATGCAGATTCAAACTTTGATGCTTACTCCACTTCCTAACTCGAAGTCGGAGAAGCCAGAAAAATTTGATGGCACAGAATTTAAGAGGTGGCAATAGAAGATGCTTTTCTACTTGACCACTCTGCATTTGGCCAAATTCCTACAAGAGGATCCACCGGAACCTAGAACTGATCGGGACTCAGTCCTTGCAGTCGATGCATGGATGCAAGGTGACTTCCTTTACTGAAACTATATTTTAAATGGACTGGATGATTCTCTTTATAATGTCTTCAGTCCAATCACAACGGCAAAGAAGTTATGGGCCAGTCTTGATAAGCAGTACAAGACTGAGGATGCCGGTACCAAGAAGTTCGTCGTAGGATGATTTCTAAAGTACAAGATGGTGGACAACAAGACTGTGATCAATCAGGTGCAAGAATCCCAACTTATCTTGCATGAGGTGAGGCTAAATGTATGAATCTACCTGAAACTTTTCAGGTTACTACTATTGTGAAGAAACTTCCACCTGCGTGGAGAGATTTCAAGAACTACCTAAAGCATAAGTGTAAGGAGCTGAGGTTGGAAGATCTCACTGTGGGACTTCGAATTGAGGAGGACAACCGAAAGTCCGAGAAAATGAGCAATAAGAACTCCTATGAATCCAAGGCCGATGTGATCGAAGACTCAAAGGGAAAGTGTTTACTTTCAAAGGCTTAAAGCAGAAGAAGACTACCCAAGGGTACAAAGGTAAGATCCAAGAAGGCAAGAACATGCGCTTCAAGGGAACTTACTACATCTGCAACAAAGAGGGACATAAGGCGAATGAATGTCGCAGCCGTCTCAAAAAGAATAAGAAGACCAACTACAGGCAAACATGACCGACCATGCATCACCAAGCCTTTCAGTTGTGGTGTTAAAGTGAATCTGATGACCAACATAAGGATTGGTGGGTAAATAATGGGGCTACTCGGCACATCTGTTCTGAGAAATTATTATTCTCTGAATATCAAAAACTAGAGCAAGATGAACAACTCTTCATGAGAAATTCAGCCGTCTCCAAGGTTGAGGAAAAAGGAGTCATCCTGAAGTGGACATCTAAGAAAGAGCTTACTCTGAACGATGTGCTACATGTTCCAGATATTCGTAAGAATCTGATCTCTGGATCAATACTTAGCAAGAAAGGATTTAGAATAGTTTTCGAATCAGATAAATTTGTACTTATTAAGGGTGGGATGTATGTGGGTAAGGGTTATCTTGTTGATAGCCTTTAAGGCCAATGTTGTAGTTGTGAACAAAAATCTGTGTATTTGTACCTTAAGCTTATAAATAAAGAAAAGTCTTCTATTTATTTGCTTGAATCTCCTATTTTATGGCATGCTAGATTAGGGCATGTAAATTACAAGTCTTTAAAAAACTTGTCTAATTTAGGATATATTCTTAAACTGAACTTGGAAGAAATTCGCAAGTATGAGATTTGTGTTGAGGCCAAGTTCGCGAAAAATTCATTTCACTCAATTGATCGAAATACAAAACCTTTAGGGTTAATTCATAGCAATTTGTGTGACTTGAAGTTTACACCAACTAGAGGCGGGAAAAAGTATTTTATTACTTTTATTGATGATTGTACAAGATACTGTTAGTGTATCTTCTAAACAGTAAAAATAAGGCAATGAATATGTTTATAACATATAAAGCCGAAGTTGAGGATCAACTCAACAAGAATATCAAGATTCTAAAATTCGATCGAGGCGAAGAATATGAATCAAATGATTTTAGTGAGTTATGTGCTAAATTTGGTATAATCCATCAAACTACAGCACTAAATACTCCTCAACAAAATGGAATTGTTGAACGAAAGAACAGAACTTTGAAGGAGATGGTCAATTCCATGCTCGTAGTTTTGGAGCTTCGCAGAACTTGTGGGGGGAAGCTCTGTTAACTGCAAATTATATTCTAAACTATAACACCTCGTTCTTGAAATACGTACTTAAATACGTATTCTAATTTTTCTATCATATTTCTTTGATTTAGTTTTATATTTGTTTTTTTTATGATTATTTGTGTGATTGTTTTGTATTGGATTCGGATTCGTGGACTCAGAGTCGGCCCTAGTCTGAACCGGGACCCGGTCCTAGTATATTACTCGATTTAGTCTTTTCGCTAGTCAGATTTTATAGGTTTCAGTTTCAAATATCATTTTCTAATATTTTAGATTTTTCATGATTTTCTGAAATTTTCAGAATTATTTGCATAATCTTCAAAACCGGTGTCGATTAACATCGCTGACTGATTCTCGGTTTTTAGTTTTCAAATAGAGTTGAATTTTTAGAAACGACTTTCATATTACTTCTTAAAATCTCATTTTCTAATTAAATACGTTTTTCGAGATTTTTCAGAATTTAACGAAAATCTACTAGTTTTGATGTCGATTGGTATCGTCAGAAGATTTCAAGATTTTTAATTTGAAAACCATATTGAATTTCTCGAATCCGATTTCACCGGGCATCTTAAAATAATATTTTATATTTTGAGAATTTTTCGGAGCGATTCTGAAACAGTCAATTTTTACCCGTATTAAAATAATATTTTCTTTTCTTTTCTTTTCCCTTTCTTTCTCCCTTACCAACTCCCCATTCTTCCCATGCCCTGCCAACGTACACTACAGCATTAGCTGCAGCACTCACCCCCATGTGGGCCATCTCATCACCCCTTCCCATTAATCTCTCTCCCCTTTTCTTTTCTCCTTTTCTTTTCCTTTTCATTATCTTTTTCTTCCTTCTTCTTCTCCCTTCTCTTCTTCTTCCTCTCCAAATGGCCAGCGCCCAAACCCAGCCCCCAACTCCGATCACCTCTCCGCCCTCCGGTGACCTAGGCCAGCGGCGACCACCCTCTTTCCAATCAACCCCACCAACACCAAATTCCACCATCACTATCATCATCTCCTCCTCCTCCTCCTTCCTACAATCACCACCATCAACCCATCTCACTAACTTGACCACCCATACTCACCATCACAACCCCCTCACTACTTCTTCTCCCCATATCTCCTCCAAATTCACCATTCCCCTCTCCAATTTCAACTTCTACACCCAAATACTCTACCATCCACCCCATCACCAACTCCACCACCATCACCACCCATGCTCCACTACCACAACCCCCTCACTACTTCTTCTCTCCCCATCTCCTCTAAATTCACCATTCCCCTCTCCAATTTCAACTTCTACACCCAAATACTCCACCATCCACCCCATCACCAATCTTCACCACCATTACCACGCATAAGCTCACCACCAATTACATCACCACCACCACCACTCCATCATCTCCATCACCACTAACACCTTCACCATACCACCTTCATCTCCTCTTCACCACCATCAACTCCACCTTCAAGATCTCCACCACCACCAGCAATTATAACAACAACCAACATCAACTATAACAACACATACTCCCCCTCCTCCCTTCCTCCTCTGGCCGTGCGCCACCCCTCTCCAGCGGCGGCGCCACGAGCGACCGCCGGTGGCCAGCAGTCCGACCGGCCAACACCTCCCCCTCTCCTTCTTCTTTTCTTCTTTCTTTCTTTTCCTTTCTTTCTTTCTTTCTTTTCTTCTTTCTTTCTTTTCCTACTTTCCCCTTTTACCCCCTTCTTTCCATCAAAATTCTCTCCCTTACCCCTCGTTCATTTTCCAACAAGGCTATCTCACTCTCTTCTCTTTTCTACACTCTCTCTCTATGTCCTACAAGTCTCTCTCTCTCCAACATCCTCTCTCTTTCATTCTTCTCTCTCCTCTCTCATTCTCTCTCAATAAATTAATATTAATTAATATTACTATATATATATATATTTTAATATATATATGGATTAGTGGCATGAACGTGTTTCTGGTGTTCTGAGATTTTATGCCGTTTTTCGGTGATTTAGGCGAGTACATTTCCTGTGTTGCTTCATGCTGTGCTATCATCATTTCATACCTAGTGATTGCTATTTTAACGCCTATTGCATGATATATAATATGCGAGAGCCTTGTTATCGTCAATTCATGTTTAGTAACTGCTACTCTAGCATTTATTGCATGATATATTGATGTCTTGTTACTACCGTTACATGCCTAATAATTGCTACTGTGGCTTTTAGTACATGATACATCGCTATATGAGTTAATATATATATGATACTTGACACATGATATCTGACACCGGTACTTGACATGTTATTACTTGACACCTGATACTTGACACATGATATCTGACACCGGTACTTGACACGTTATTACTTGACACCTGATACTTGACACATGATATCTGACACCGGTACTTGGCATGTTATTACTTGACACCTGATACTTGACACATGATATCTGATAATGGTACTTGATATGTTATTACTTGACACCTGATACCTGACACTTGATATCTAACACTGGTACTTGACATGTTATCACTTGACACCTAATACCTGACACCTGATATATGACACTTGATAATTGACATGCTATCACTCACTTGACATGCTATCACCTGGTACTAGTACATATGACCTGATATTGTGACACCTAACTGGATACTATTACACCTGATGCATGTATTACATTGCATGTTCATGATATTCACTTTTACGGGGACTTGGCATGATTATTATACTGCTACCAGATATCTGGTACTCCTGAACTCCTGTATCCCCTGTACTCATGTCCCCTGCACTGTTACTCTTGTTAATAGCATAGTCATGCCGGCATCCGGCAGAGTATGCTTGGTGTTGGGATGACGAGAATGTATCCCACGATCGTGCTAGCGTTCGACGGATCCTGAATGAAACTAAGTTCCACACGGAGCAAAGTGCCGCACCACACACGTGGTGGGGGCCACCTCTTAAATTTGTGGGGGCCACCTCTAGAATCCATTCCCACACAGAGCAAAGTCTCACATGGAGCAAAGTGCCACACCGCACACGTGGTGGGGGCCACCTCTTGAATCTGTGGGGCTACCTCCTGAATCAACCCTCAGAGCAAAGTGCCACACCACACACGTGGTGGGGGCCACCTTTTGAATCTGTGGGGACCACCTCTTGAATTGCGGGGCTACTTCCTCCTTCCTGCCTGTGCCACCTGGTGTTAGCGTGATAAGTATTCTCATTGCCTATTAACACACACACACAACCCTACCAGTATAATGATAATGCCTGGAGCATATGTTATTTGGTCTCTCCCCTATTCGAATAATGGTACCCGCATATCAGAGTTCGGATTAGTTCTATTGAAAGTGCGAGCTCCAGTGTGAACTGTCGGTGTTGTGGGACGTCGGTAGAAAAGGGACAAGAATAACAAATGATACTGATGATTACTATTGAATAACATAAATGTAACACCTTTATATTCTCCAGTTACAGTGATAAATCCTTTAATCAGGTATTATGCCTGAGTTGACACCCTGCTTTATGATATATGATTTCTGTGATCCATGATTACTACTGACACACTCTAATTCTATTACTCTGAGGGCAACTCAAGTTGTATGAACTCAGATGATGGCGACATGGGATATGTGGTATATAGATGAGGGTTTCCTTGTTTGGATTATCCTCTTGATGTATCAATCTCATGAATTTATAATCTGAGCTTGTACAACTAGTTTCGTCTATACTTGTATCTATCGCATGTTTAATGTATTTGTCACATATTTATGTGTACCTATGCTCTCGATACCGTTTTCTATACATGTTTTCTGATTCAGATTTATTGATATATATGTATTTACTTGATTTCAGATTTACTGTCGTTCCTTTAATTTCCTTTATGTTACTTGTCATTGCCTGTACCTGTATGCCTGGACAACATCACTTGATCATGTATACGCGTGACTACCTGAGCACGCCAACTGGCTTTATCATATGTACTCGCTGGGTTGCTTTCTGACAACCCTGGATCCTCATGTCCAGATCCTGGAGTTTGGACCGTGGCAGCCTTGTTGTACCTGATCAGAGTGGCACAGCGGAAGCTTGGATTAGCAGTTGCTTGTCCGAACCCTCTTCCTACCAGCCTCCCCTTGATCGGCTCGTGAGATTCTCATCTTGCTACTCGTGAGTACTTTCCCGTATTTCATATTGTACATCCTTCTTTTGTACTTCTTAGTGATCTTATATTCTTGAGATATTGTATCATGCTCTATGATAACTGTGTACTTGTGTTATTATTGTTGGAATGTATATATCACTGTGCTTCCGTACTCTTATTCTTGCTTGTACTGATACTTAGTGTATATACGTGAGGGTATTTTTGACCTGCGTATATACGTCGCAGTAACGTCTCCGTACCCATAGGATTGGGGCGTTACAAGGTGGTATCAGAGCCTAGGCTCTCACATCTTCAGTACAACCAGTCGGCAAATTAATGGTAAAGGAATTTGTAATTGGAATGCATGAGTCGTGGTTATACAATCCAACTATAAGTACAAAGTTATATATTCCCTTTTGATCGTCCTTCCCTTGATTTTTGAATCTCTTCCATCCTTTTTCATTTCTAGTTCATGTGGTCCTTATACCAACTTAAGATATGAATAGACTAGTAGGGTAGCAGCAAGACAGATGTGGTTCGCTCTCATTATGATCTGGCATTCTTTGACTCTGCTACATCGCATTGTCTTATATTAGATAAATCTTTGGCCTCGTATTCTATTCTTGTATTTATGGATACATCCTGGGGAATCAGCACAGAAAGTGGAGTAGTCATCACATATATAATCATATAGATTGTATCATTACATGAGGAGTGTCGGTATGAAACAGTATTCCAGCTTCAGGCTTTCTGCCAGACAGAGTTATGGTATTTGCTATTTTCAATCCAGCAGCGATCATGATTTCTTCCTCCATGTTCATGGAACTCGGGTATTCTCAGAACTGATATGCAGTCAGGTTATTATTCAGAAGACAGCATGCAGAACTCATTTCGGTTATTATGATTTCTTGATCGTGTTCTCAGAGCCACCAACTCCTGGAGGTCTTTATAAATTTGGTGGACCACGAACCCCGCTAGCCTCACCAAGCGAGGGTTGTGTTCTAGTCACCCGTGGACCTAACCAGGTGTGGGCTTCGCTGCATCCTGGTGCTTAGCATTTAGCGTTGTATTATGCGCTGGCTTCGCCGCTTGAGCTCCGCCAAGTGCGAGTCTCGCAGAGCGTTAGCTCTGCTGCACCCTAATTCTTAAATGCCTGAGATATGTTACGCGATGGCCTCACTTAGGTTTGGTTTCATTAGTGGCTAGTCCCTTCAGTGCTTAGCACTTTAGCTTGTTCCTCGGATTTCTTTCGCCTAGCGTGTTTTCATGGATCCGTTGAACAGGGTTTTCTCGCGGTATGTGAGCTATCGCCATGATCCTTATGAACGATCCACTCGGCCAATCTTGCAGGGCCCAAATATCTTCTACATGTTTCATCTGCAGTCGGGTTATCATTCAGAAGTCAGTCTCCAGAATTCTCTATGGTTATTCTATATTCTTAGCTATGTCTTTCTGAGATTGCAATGCCCAGTATTCAGAAATTCTCAATTATTGGTCTTCTTTATTTTATGCTCAGTATTATCAAGGTTTTCTTTATCTTTGGTATTCTGGTCCATTCTCAGAGAAGTAGTATGTATGCAGCATCGGTAATTCTACTATAGACTCTTTGTCAAAGACAGCTTCATGCCATGCAGGGTTTTATATTATATTATGGATTTCAGTGCTATGGATTTCTATGAGTTTCATCTGCTTTACTGCACAATTGGAAAGAAGTTTTATTGATTATCTCACTAAGTAAGCTCACTTAATATTATTCAGAATGGATCAGTCTTCAGAAGTTCTGGCAGTATTCTTTTATCAGCAGACGTCAGGTCAATATTATTATGGCACCGTCAGAGGATATATACGGTAGAATTGCTGAGATGTCTCAGTTTCGAGTTTACCGTTCTGTCGATTTGTGAGAACGACCCTCAGTTACTCATATCTTAATTGGTATAATCCTCGTTCCTATCATTTCTGTGTTCATCTTCCTCTTATCGAAATTTCAAGGACGAAATTTTTGTAAGGTGGATGGAATGTAACACCCTGTTCCTGGAATACGTACTTAGATATGTATTCTAATTTTTCTATCATATTCTTTGATTTAGTTTATATTTAATTTAATTTTATGATTATTTGTGTGATTGTTTTATATTGGATCTGGATTCGTAGACTCAGAGTCAGCCCTAATCTGAACCGGGGACCCGATCCTAATATATTACTCGATTTGGTATTTTTGGTAGTCAGATTTTACTGGTTTCAATTTCAAACATCATTTTCTAATATTTTAGATTTTTCATGATTTTCTGAAATTTTCAGAATTATTTGCAAAATCTTCAAAACTGGTGTCGATTGGCATCGCTGACCGATTTTCGGATTTTTAGCTTTCAAATGGAGTTGAATTTTTAGAGATGGCTTTCATATTACTTCTTAAAATCTCATTTTCTGACTAAATATATTTTTGAGATTTTTCAGAATTTATCAAAAATCCACCGGTTTTGGCGTCGACCAGTATCGCTGGAAGATTTCTTGATTTTTAATTTAAAAATCAGATTGATTTTCTCGAATCTGATTTCACCAGGCATCTTAAAATAATATTTCTATTTATAAGAATTTTTCGGAGCGATTCTGAAATAGTCGATTTTTACCCGTATTAAAATAATATTTTCTTTTCTTTTCCCTTTCTTTCTCTCCTACCTACTCCCCATCCTTCCCATGTCCTGCCAACGTGCGTTGCAACATCAGTTGTAGTTCTCACCCCCCATGTGGGCCATCCCATCATATCACCCCTTCCCATCAATCTCTCTCCCCTTTTCTTTTTTCCTTTTCTTTTTCTTTTCATTATCTTTTTCTTCCTTCTCCTCCTCCCTTCTTTTCTTCTTCCTCTCCAAATGGTCGGCGCCCAAACCCAGTCCCCAACTCTGGACACCCCTCCGGCGTCCTAGGCCGACGGCGGCCACCCCTTCTCCAATCAACCCCACCAACACCAAATTCCATCATCACTACCATCATCTCCTCCTCCTTCTTCCTACAATCACCACCATCAACCCATCTCCACCAACTTCACCACCCATACTCCTCCACAACCCGCTCACCACTTCTTCTCTCCATATCTCCTCCAAATTCACCATTCCCCTCTCCAATTTCAACTTCTACACCCAAATACTCTATCATCCACCCTATCACCAATCTCCACCACCATCACCACCCATGAACTCACCACCACTTACATCACCACCACCACCATTCCATCATCCCCATCACCACTTTTCAGAATAAGATGGTGGTTTATACTCACAACGACATCCTCGTCTGCAAAGCATTCTCGTCCAGTCTCAAAGGATCCGCATATCATTGGTTCTATCACTCCCAAGAAACTCACGCAGGAGCTTCCATGATGTGACAGTCGCGTTCTTTAACCAATTTACATCCCGGAGGTAATTCCAGTGGAATAACAACCATCTCCTCACAGTCAAGATGAAGCCCAGGGAGAGTTTAAAGAATTATGTCAGCTACTTTCAGAGCCAAATGACACTAGTATATAGCTGTAATGAAGACGCAGACATAGCCACTTCATCAGCCGCGTACAAGTCACCAATCCGTTCTGCACACATCTGGTGAAGAATGATATCACCAAGATGAGAGATTTTCTCGTTCGTGCCCAGAAGTACATGCAAATCGAAGAAGCAACTCGAGCTGCCACCAACCGCCCCCCGAGATAGGCCCCGAGGCTGTAACACCCTGTTCCCAGAATACGTACTTAGATATGTGTTCTGATTTTTTGATTGTATTTTTTGATTTGCTTCCTGTATTTATTTTTGCTTTGTGATTATTTATGTGATTTTTTTGATATCGGATCCAAATTCTTGGACTCAGAGTCAGCCCGAGTCTGAATCGGGGACCTGATCCTAGTGCACTGTTCGATTTGATCTTTTAGGTAGTTAGATTTGACCAATTTCAGTTTTAAACATAGTTTTCCAATATTTTAAATTTTTCTTTAATTTCTGAAATTTTTCGAATTATCCTGCAAAATCTTCAGAATTGATATCGACTAGTATTATCGATCAATTCTCAGATTTTCTAAATTACAAACAGAGTTGAATTTCTAAAATCCACTTCCCATTATTTCTTAGAATCATATTTTCTATTTTAGTGCATTTTTGAGAATTTTCTGAATTAACGACCGGATTTGGGCTCGGCCGGTATCACCGATTGATTCCAAGATTTTTAATTTGAAAAAAGGTTTAAGTCTCTTGAAACCGATTTCATTATTCCTCGGAGGGAAGTTTTCTACCTCTGAAATTTTTTGGGGTTTTTCCTGAAATTCTCAAAATTTACCCTATTATAATATATTATTTTATTTAGAGATTCCCACTCTTTTCCCCATTTCCTGGGCTTGCCACAAACATCCACAAAATATCTCCCCTGTTAATATCTCTCTCCCACTCATTCTCTCTTTCTTTCTCTCTCCTCTATTTTGCCTCTCTCTTCTCTTTCCTTCTCCTTCTCTCCTTTCTCTTGGAACGACGACTGTGCCGCCGCCTTGGCCAGCGCCACCCAACTCCGACGACACCCCCACCACGCAAGTGATCCCTGGACCAGATCTTCCTCTTCCCCTCTCTTCCTCTCTTCCTCTCTCTCTTCCCTTTCTCTTTCTCTCTCATCTCTCTCTTCCTCTCTTACCCAGATCCGCCGCCTTAGGGCCAGGTCGTCCACCTTCTGACCTTCAGAGATCTTCCCTGATGCCGCCAACTGCCGTCTGACCTCCTACGACCTTCCCCAAATCTGCCACGCCACCTCTGGTTGACCACTAGTGGCCGACCATCTCTCTTCCTCTCTTTCTTTCTCTCAGCCTTTTTCTCTTTCTCTCTCCTGATTCTTCTCTATCTCTTGATCCCTCTTTCTCTCTCTTGTTTCTCTCTTTTCTCTCTCTAGGGTTTCTCTCTTTTCTTTCTAGATCTCTCTCTACAATGGTGGGTGGTGCCCGTGCACGTGTCTGCGATCGGATTAGGCGAGTGCTTTTGCCTTATTCTGTGTTTCCTCGCTTAGACGGGTTGATGTATTTTGTGAATTTGTTTTGTGTATTTGTAGTTTCCTTTTGTATTTGTATTTCTGTGAATTGTATACATGTATATTTATATGGCCGAGTGCTTGGGACTGTATGTAGTAGATCTGTGACGAATGCCTATAGTAGTGTAGTTTAATACCTGTATTAATACCTTGCCTGTTATGATGCTTTATTACCGTTTTATTACGGCTTTATTATCATGCTTGACTGACCGTTCGTCGTCGTTTCTCCTCTGGGCTTTCTACTCGACATTTTGGCCCTATTAGCCTTTGGGTACTACACTCAGCCTTCGGGATCAACACTCAGCCTCGGGCTTCACCACTCCATGGATAGTCTAATTGTTACTATGTTTATACATGTGCTCGTGTGGTACTAACATCTTGTGCAGGTACCTATTTAGCCTTCTAGCCCTATTAGCCCTTCGGGCTCTCACCCACTTCCTCGAAAGAGGGAGTGTTGATAGTACATGTATATTGCATAATATTATAAAAAATACATATTCCAGTATAACTCATGCAAAAAGAATGGTCGTTCAATTGTACAATATATGGAGTGAGGTACGTAAATTGTGAATCTCCTTAAGACAATTACGTCTCTCGCTACGGTGCTAACGGGTCGCTGGACGCTAGTCTTTCAAGATGCAACGCTCCTTCATTGTATTTGGATAGCAATACCAAATAGACTGTACAGTCGAACCAAAATTAATCAGTACCTTCCCAAATTAGAAGTAGACAAAGCTTCGACCAAGACAAATTCAGGGAGAATATTTGCCTTAATATGGAGGACTATTCACTGTAAGAGAAAGGAGGAGAAAGAAGAATTTCTTTCTTAAGAACTAGCAGATTCAGACATTTATTCTGAGATTATGTTCTATTCTTTTTCTGTTTCTGTTGTGTGTTGGAAAGTGTCGAGAGGAGCGCTATTTATAGCGTTCTTAGACTGTCGTTAGAGGGAGAAGTTGTGGCAGTTCGTACAGAATCATCACAACTGTTCTAACAAGAAACTGTTGCAACGGTTCCTGTCTGAACCATTGGTAACAGTTCTATGAACCATTCCCCCAGTAGCGTGCCCGTGTCGGGTGTGCCGACACCCAATGACCCGCGCCCGCTTCAATAAGAAGCAGGCGTAGCCCGTTCCAAAAAGAACCAGACCCGCGCCCGTGCACCAGCACTGACGCAGGGGGGAGGGGTGGTAACACGCACGCTTGTGGACATGGTTTCCTCCCAAAACACGCGAAAAATCCAAGTACCCAAAGGACACGCCTTTTGTTTTCGTCTTTTATATTTAAACCCCTTAACTTTTCACATCATATCGAATGTGAGACTAAAGAGATTCTACATTTTTTGGTCCCCTTTAGCTATTGAATTAAGCTAACTTCCGACATGAATTTCTCATTCATTCGGAAATGGAATTAAATATGTGAATATACCACATTCATCCCTAATGGAAGGAGAGCACACTTTAACCATCATTTGTGTGATTCTAGCAATGGATCATGCTTCAATTCAGCTTAATGATTCACTTAAAATTTCTCGTTTGTCAATAATCCCCATAATGGATGGAGTTCAAGAAATAAACACACTATGAGACTGACTCTATATTGAAAGGTACGTTAAGAAAGAAACTACATCAGGATAGGTGAACTAGATTTTAAACCTTCCAAAGCAAAAACCTTATCAGATTTACTGGCCAATCAATGACTAAAGTCTTGAACTTTCAGCCGTTAATGTAAGGCAAGTCAATAGGCATCACACAATAACCTTTCAAAATCAACTTTGGTTCTCGGTGTGTCCATTTTGGCCCTAGACATTCTTGGTTTCAGAGAGTATATTTAGAGAATTAAAGCCTCTATAGAGATTCCTAAAGAGCCGACCCAGCTCTACACTCACATAGGTGATCGTCCCATTAAGTAGTCTTTCTATCCTACTTGTTTTAATAACAAGATATAGGCATCATTAAGCGCGTAAAGCTTATCTTGAATCTACTTATAAAAAGCACTTGAGTGCACCATAGGAATGGGGGTGGAGTCAGACTCCTAAGTGCTTACTCGCAGAGTTAATCATAACTAGTTTTTCCTCTTGAACTTAGTCTGTGGGATCTCCAGTCGCTAAATGAGGTTTCCATTATGCTGACTCGGTATGGTTAGGCTTTTAGCCTCATTCCACTCGATGCGTAGTTTATGCGCAGTAACGCCCCGCCCCACTGGGTACGAAAACTCTATTGCAATGTACATACGCAGGGCAAAAATGTAGGATCTATAAATAAAGCAACACAAACACTAGAGGGGGTGAATTGTATTTATAAACTTTTAAAAATAAACTACTTGCAGGAAAGTAAATGTACATAAAAAATCTAAGAAAATGCAAACGCAAATACAAGAGATTTTATCCTGGTTCGGTCCTTGTGACCTACGTCCAGTCCTCAAGTAAACCGCTTGAGATTTTTCTTATCCTGATTTTAATACACCCCCAAAATCAACTCCTTGTACACCACTTGACAAAAGAGCCTTTGTCAAATCTGTATAACTCTTCTCTACACCAAGAAGACAACACTCTTTGAATGAATACAATGAATCCTATAAGCCTTGAATTTTGTACGTGATGTGAATAAGGTCTATTATAGGTGGGACTCTCAGAATTCTTCACTATAGGATTGGAATTGTGTGAAGAATAAAAAGTAGAAGCAAGTTTTCAGAAAATAGAATTTTTGAACAGAGTTTTGGGCAGAAAACTTGTGTTTTGAATTGGTATATTTACCTAAGACAACATCCCTATTTATAAGTGAAATCAATGGTCAGTTAGAGAAGTTATCAACTCAAATTTGAATTTTAGAACGTTGGAAAAACACCAGAAATCAATAACTGTTTAACAGTTAGAAACTACTATTAGTCGACTAAGGTTTGTAGGATAGTCGACTAGTAGAACAATTTTAGCGAGGGTTAGTCCACTAATAAAGGAAGCAAGTCGACTATGGGTGTGTTTGGTGAGTTGCAAAACGGTTGCAAAATGCAAAAACTTTTGCAAATTTACAGTTTTCACTTGTTTGGTGACAGCTGCAATTGCTCTCATTTTACACCTACCTTTTCACAAAATTCCCAAACGTGCCTTGCCTGGGTCCTCTTGATCGAGAGAGTTCTGAGGACTTGAAAAAGGCTACAAAAGCCTTCACTGTACCCATTTTCCCATCTCGTGATCTTTCCCCATCTCCACTGTAGACTCACGATTCTTCTCTTCTTCCTCCATCTTCTCCCCTCTCGTCCCCCCTCTCTCTATCGTTGTCCTGCAGAAGAGCATCTCTTCCACCTCTGTCCGTATAGCGTCAACGACCGGCTGCACCCACCAGGCCTGATCGGTCGCTTCCAGCCACTGTAGCCTAGAGATTCCATAAGGATTTCCTCTGCTCCTTGAAATCTTGCTTGATTGAAAGTTTGATCAACCTCCACTGCGAATCTTTGTTATTGGTCAGCAATATGTGTTGGAAATTAGGCATCCAAGGATCTTCACTATTCCCGCGTGACCTCCTCGGAACTCTGTATTGCCCTTTGTATTATCCAAAGATCATCTTGCCCCTTTCTTTGCTACCGTCCCTCTCCTTCAAATCTACCTCCAGCAGCATAAATAGGGCAAAGGGCCTTCAATGGAGAAGCACTGTGAACTATGTGGGAACCTGAGAAAGAGGCCGAGCCCGGTTATCTCTGATCAAGCATCAATTTCAGAAAAATTTGTTGTTCAGGTATGTTGCTAACTTCAAAGATCAACTGGTATCTCTGTTTATCTGCGGGTGAGTTGGTACTTTTCAAGAGACAGCCAATTTCTCTTAATAAATCTGCAATTGCTACTTCAATTTCTTCTGATATAGTAATATTGACTGATATTGTGCCTTTATTTTCTGAATTCATTCCTTGTATGAATTAGTCCACCTGAAAAATTTATTCTGCAGAAACCCTTTGATCATCTGTTAATGATTTATGTTAATCCATAACTAATAAGCATGCTTCGTACTGAGGATGAAAATTTGAATAGAACTTAACCAAGATAATCTTCCCGAAAAATGTCAGAAATTTATAGTCAATGAAATGATGATTTTCTACAATTTTATGGACAATTTGTTATGCTAGAATCGTCAAAAGAGTAACATAACTGAGTATGCTTTACTGCTTGTCTCTGCGCCCCCTTTTGGGCTTGTATTATCTAAAAATTGCAGTTTCACCTTCTACTTGCCTATTTTATTTATACCTGTTAACTCATAGATGCAAATTTAAATTTTTGTTAAGAACTCGTAAAGTAACAATCCCCATTTACACTCCTATTTCTCGTTTCGAGTAATATGTACCTTTGTTCCCAAATATGTTTAGCATGGAAAGGTTTGTCCAACTTGGGGTTGGATGGTGAGGATGAGGAATTAGGCTTGCTTATTATTTGTACCACTGCGTTCATGGTGCTTAAGTGGATGACCGGTCATGAAGAAATCATGCAACCTATCCCTAGGAACATCAGGGACCAGGAGAGACGAATGTACCTGTCACGAGTTATAAAGTCCAGTGACACTATATGTCACAATTGTTGACACTTTAAAAAAGATAAGATTCTTAATTGGCCTGAACAATGTCTAAACTTGTTGACATTTACAAAAGACAAGTGACAGACAAGCTGACGACCAGTCCTATACCCATCTCCGAGGGACAAATCAGCAACATGAACTCTACTGATCCAGTGAAGCAGACAGTGAGCCCAGATTGTCTTCGAACAGACCTCAGTAGGTCTAAAATGCTAGGTTAGCTCAACACCTAGCATCACATGAGCCCAAAGGGATAGCCTCGCCTGAGAGGCTAAGTTGCCTAACTTCGCCTTGAAGCCATTCAAAGCTCCATTAGGGAGCTAACTTATAGCTTCACCTGAAGTGCTCAGTTAACTCCGCAGAGAGTTAGCTTCGCTCGAAGCCACACGCAACCGCGCAGAAGGATGTTTTGTAGCTTCGCCACAGATGTTATCCAGCTCCACTGAAGAGCTTTCTTCTGACTTCGTCAGATGCTCCTTCTAGCTCCGCTGTGAGCTCGATGCGGCAGCTCCGCTGCGGGTCTATTATGGTCAACCATTGACCAATTAAATCTCCAGATAAGATCAAGATCAAATCTAATCAAGATCAAATCTGAGATCAAATTTAGCAGTTGCTTGCCATAATCGCTTGACTCTCCTAGAACAAGTGAGAAGATCAGGAGAGATCTTTCAATTATTTGGAAAGAATCAAAACAGATCAGGAGATCGACGCAACCTGCTATTCCTAGCTTCGCAGAAGCTGATTCTAGCCTCGCAGCAATGCTACTTTCAGATTTAAACAAATTGACTCAATCTGTTTCCAGATTTTTAAGGGACGATTATATCCCTGCACTCCCTATAAATAGCCCACCAGGCACACAGACAAAGAGACGCACAGAGAGAGAGAGAGGAGACGACGCACGAGAGAGGCAAAAGAGGCTGAGGCACACAAAGAGAGACGACTAAAAAGAGATCTATTCTCTTACTTCCAAGAATTCAGAGAATTCAGAGAATTACTTCTCTAATCAGGGTGCTGATACCCTAATACCTTCCTTCCTTTCGAGGAATCTCCGAAACCAGGCGAGAAGGAATTCCCAAGTGAAGGCGGTTTGAGAAGTAACAAGAGGGTTCTACCAACCTTCTGTTCTCCGATTCCCTGAACCAGGCGAGAAGGGAATCCCATCGATCGCATCGTCAAAGGGACAAAGTGGTCGCACACTGACCAGACTCCTATCGGCACACTTCTTCAGAATCTCAGAGGAGATCTACTTGTAATCTTTTTAGAATACTTGTAATTTAGCTCCTCGACCTCTTTTTTTTGTAAGTTTTCCCCCTTTGCAAAATCAATGGAAAACAAGATGGCGACTCCGCTGGGGATCGAATTCTCCACTGCTGAGAATCAAGTGTCGCAATGCGACGAACAGACCTTCGGGTCTATCTCTGAATTCAAGGAAGCCGGTGTGGCCAGAGCCCCTTTGGCTAAATCTTCAAAGCAAGTATCTGCGGAGACAGATAAGGCTCTCTACGAGCCTACCACGGTCCTCTGGCACAACAAAGAAGCAGGCCCACAGTATAAGGGTCAGAATCTTCAGCCCGTCACCTTCGAGAACCTAGTCGTTCACTTCGACCAAGGAAAATTCGAAGAAGTCCTCTCTGGGGGTGGTCTAATGCTCCATGCATGGAAGCATAGAACGGTCTCCATGACCAAGGTCTCAGAACAGAAACCGGAAGCAGAATCCTTCCAACACCCCTCAGTCTCGCGTGTGGTTAGTCAGGTTCCCTGCGAACCTAGGTCTCCTTTGTCAAAACAGATGTGGAGGCCAAAGCAGAAGGCTCTGTATAAAGTCTCAGGCGTAGCTACGCCACAAGTTCGTCTCCCTCGCGAAGAAGGCAAGAGGCCTGCCTGTTTCGTCAAGACTGTCAGCCGCGAAGTCACGACGACCATGCCTTCGCCTAATTCAGGAGCAGTAACTCCTTGCGCCAGCCTCGTTCTCATGAGCGAAGCTACTGTACCTCAGGGTACACATGATGTTCATAGCCGCGAAGCTGGAACCAGAGCACCACAGTGTGCTTCGTTCCCCGGTTCTTCAAGTACTAAGCTCGCTTTTTGTAGCGAAGCTAAGGGATTGCCCCTAAGTGCTGATAGCGGTGCTTATGCAGCTTCAGCGCCCAAGGGCGTTTTCAAAGCTTTTAGCCGCAAATTTAGAGCCAAAGCACTATCCAAGGCTAATCACCTTCGCAACAACATAGCAGAAAAAAGCACCACAGCGTGCTTCGCTCCCCAGTTCATCAAGCGCTAAGCTCGCGCTTCGTAGCGGAGCTAAGGGATTATCCCTAAGTGTTGACAGCGGTGCTTATGCAGCTTCAGCACCCAAGGATATTCCCAAGGTTCTTAGCCGCGAAGCTAGAGCTGAAGCACCATTTAGTGCTAATTATCTCCGCGGTGATAAAAAGAGTAGGACATCATCCTACGCGCAATCCAACAGAGCCTCTGCGCTGGACCGTTTAGACCCTACTGGGTCTGACTTGCGAGAATCCTGACAAGCAAACGGAAGTCAGAATCTCTCCAAACTCCCCCCTCCCGTTGTCAACAAGTGGGATGTCAGTTGGTGACAATCCACTCAGTCCATTGCCGGTTAGGACCGATCCCCGCCACTCCTCCAGGCCGACGATCAGTTTTTGATCGACTGTCGGTGCAAGCTCCGGTGAAACATCGTAAAAGGAGCGTATCGCGAGATCTGCCCTCTGCATCTGTTAACATGACCGGAAGAGGACGAGAGCTGCGTAGGAGCAGACGAGTGTCCCACGACACTCCCTACAGCTCCCCAGATCCGGATTATAGCCCAGGCTTGGGCAAAGTCTTAGTTCATGAAGAAGGCGTCTTCCGAAACACCAGATCTAGGGTTGCAATACCCTACAATTATGAACAGTCATCTTCCTCAACTGCAGTAACCTCACCAAAACCAATGAAAAGACCAGTCCAATGGTCTGATGAAGAGGATGAAGGCAGTGGATATGCCTCTTCGGCAATAGTCAGCTCGGTACGAACAGACAAAGTATCAGTAAATATGGCTAAAAACGGTAATGATGACCTTCGTCAGCGTTTGGAAGCTCAGGAGCAAACTTCCAAGACCCAGCAAGAAGCTTTGGACAACATTCAACAGATGCTCGCTCAACTCCTCAATGACCAGAATAATAATGATACCGGGAGTAACCATGATGAGGAAGAACATCTTAGCAATGAACATCCAAGGACGGAGAAGTCGAAGGAGGGTTCTTCTTTGGACACTGAAGTCCTTAAAGGCATCCAAGCTCAAATCGCATCCCTAGCTCAGAGGGATGAATTAAAAAAAGTAGGGGCAGTCCGTCCTTACCCGTTGGAGTGGGATTCAGTACCATACCCACCAAAGTTCAAACCACCAACGTTACATACGTACGATGGTAAGAGCTCATCAAACCAGCACATCTACTATTTTCGGTCTCAGACCGGTAATGTTATAGACAATGATGCTATCATGGCTAGGCTGTTCATCGGCACCTTAAAGGGGGTAGCATTCGACTGGTTCTGAAGTTTCCCTCCGGGCTCCGTCAATTCCTGAATTGACCTGGAAACCCGATTCCTTTCTCGTTTCTATGAGGACGATACCGAGGTAACCATGGACAACTCCTCTCTACCGTACAGAAGAAGGGTGAATCTGTCCGTGACTACATTGAACGGTTCAGAAACTTATCTTTGATGTGCCCAGCAGGGATGCCATTACCCATGCTCTTACAGACCTGCAGGCACAACTTCTTAGACCAATTAGAAGTTCGCATGGGGCTGTCAAAGCCCATACCTGGAAAGAACTGGTCGAGCAAGCTGATATAGCCGAAAAGTCAGCTAAAAAGTTCGAACCATCCACCCCTAAAGGCAAATGGAGTATGAGCAATAAAGGACGTGGCGACATGGCGCAGTCTTCTCAAGCCAAAGGGAAAGAGACTATGTCCGTAGAATTGTCAGGGGATGTTCAGTCGAAGGCTAAGAAGAGCGGCTTCAATAATCAGGAGTCTAGGTTTCCTCCGAAACAGTACTCCTTCAAAGACGATCAGGTGGCCATAATATTCCATTTACTCCACAAAGGGATTAAATTGAAGCTGCCAGATGCTCGACGCCCCAATGAAATAGGACGCACGAATGATCCTAAATACTATCTCTTTCATAGGATGATTCATCATCCTACCGACAAATGCTTTGTCCTCAAGGACAGAATTCAAGCTTTGGTCGACGCCGGAGTCTTGACTTTGAAGTCAGAACAAAAGAAGTCACTGCAAACATGGTAACCCTCGAGTTCGGCAAAACCCCAAAGGTTATAGTTCCTGACGGGACTTATCCAATCCCTGCACCACGACTGAAAGTCAAGCATCCTTCAGCTAAAACTCAAGATAATAGGGGTCTTATTCCCTTGACATTAGAGACAGGGGACATCATGTGGATACACCCAGAGCTTGCCCAAGACGAACAATGGGATTCAAAGAAGTCCAAGTCAAAGGGCAAATCTTGCAATGTCATCTCCATCCTGCCAGACGATGACAACTTACATCAGCTTCTCTCAGCGATTCCGAAGGAGAAAAGCACGCTTGCACAACGCAGGCTGAGGTACCTCAGCCAACGGGTACTCGATCTGAAAAATCATACTTAAAACAGTATGAGAAAGCTACTAACGAGACACAACAGCAAACGATGTCAGTACAAATACCAGCATCCGCTTCAGTTCCAACCAAGGAAAAGGAGAAGCCAAAGGAAGTCCGGTTCGACCATATCCTAAAGAAGCGGCATCTATTAGACGAAGGTCTCTATGTTTTTACTACGATCCAACTCTGAAGACACTTTACCGTCGTTCATATGACGGTGTCCTCCTCCATTACCTTTCTAATTCAGAGGCACTGGAAGTGCTTAAAGAAGCACACGACGGCATATGTGGAGCTCATCAGCCTGGTCTAAAACTTAAAGACAGATTGTATAAGCTTGGATATTATTGGCCAATTATGATAGCCGATGCCATCCAATATGCACGAAGGTTAAAGCATGTCAAATTCATGCGGACTTCATACACCAGCCCCCAGAGTTGCTCCACCCAACTGTTGCTTCATGGCCATTTGAAGCATGGGGAATAGATGTCGTAGGGCCAACAACCCCTCTTCGACAAAAGGACACCGGTTTATCCTAGCAATAACCGATTACTTTTCAAAGTGGGCAGAAGTTATACCACTGGTTGAATTCAAAACTTCCAACGTGGTCAATTTCATCAAACACCATGTCATCCATCAATTTGGTGTCCCTAAGCGGATCATCCATGATAACGGTCCCCAGTTCATAAGCCAGGTATTCTATCGATTCTGCGATAAATACCAAATTTAGAATGTAGCTTCAACTGCCTATAATCCGCCGCTAATGGCTTGGCGGAAGCATTCAACAAAACGATTGTAACGCCCCGCTCCCGAGGATACGGGGACGTTATGGCGACGTACATACGCAAGGCAGAAAACCCCACGTACGTACGCTAAGCCTCAGTACAGTAAATAATCTCCATATATACCTGAGTTCCAGTATGAAATAAGTACAAGAATACCTGCAGAAATAGGTCAGCGATCATAACAGATATAACAAATAGGGACAAATAAGATAACGGAAATAAAGCACCAAGATACCTAGGCATAGTCCCGATGAGGAAGCTCCGATGTGACCCCAAGGCACTCTCTGAAGCTACGGTAACTCGGATCTCCAATCTGGGCATACAAACCCAGGGTCGTCAGAAAGCGACCTAGTGAGTGGTAAAATGAAGGAGGCAGTAATATGTACAATAGTACTACAAGTACGATAACAATATATAGTACATGGGTTTGGACAAGTGATACCATATAATAAGGATATATAAACACTAGAAAGAGATAAACATGGAAGCAGTGCAAAGATATAAACAGGTCAACTTTTACTACCATCACTACCTAACCGGTTATCATTGGGTCATCGTATAATGTGATCTAGTGGTGACGATTGTACATGCTAGGGTGATGTGATAGCAGTGAACATGCAGATGGGCATATGTTATCTAACCAGTATACGGTGTGGTGCATAGACAGTAATGATGTATGCAAGGTAGACAGAAAAGAGAATATATGCACATATGCATGAATAGTATGCTACTACAGAAAGTGTAACATGTATCGGGTAAAATAACAAATAGACATGTAACATGATCTCGGATAAATGATCAGGTACAATAACAAGTACAACTAAACATGTATCAGGCAAGGAACAGTAACAGGTAGTAAGCATGTATCCGGCAAGTCATGTTATTTATACAATAGTAGCAATCAGTACCACCTGGTATTACAATCACTCTCTTCCAGTGTCCCATACCACTGGCAGTTCATACTGGAGCCCGCACTCCAGTCGAACCCATCCGGACATGGCCTACGGGTACCATTATCCAAACGAGAGAGTAACCAAATAATAAGTGTTCCCGACGTCACTATTGTGCATACTGTTTTATTATGTGAATTGGAAACCCATGGTCGAGGAGTTCTTATCAGGTGGATGTATCCCGTGCATACCCGGGATCACGGCCTTAAACGGACCCCTGGCTGCTGAGACCAGGGCCCTCCGCTAAGAGGGGAGCACGAATCAAGTAACGGGAGCTCATGGAGCTATTGGTAGGCAGCACTACCGTCCCCTGCAGTGGGACTAACAATATGGATCCAGTACATCACCCGATAAGATCTAATCAACCGTCAAGTCTCCCCCATACCCAAGTTAACTTATGATCTGATATGTCAAGTATACAATGTAATAAGAACAATTACAGTACATGATACGGGTAACATGGTAACTGGACCAGAGCTCTGTTGATAGCATAGAACAATATAACGAGAATCGGGAACAATATATCGGGAACAATATAACAGGAACAATATAACGGGATCAATAGATGTGGAAGTCCACATATCGCATATCAACAGCTCTCATGTCCAGTAACGGGAATATCCATATCAGTAACAGGAAATAATCATGTAACATGAATACAGTAACATGGAACAATAATATGTCTAATATGAACGGGGAGTCATATGAGGATAAGTGAGAAACAATACATGCCTGTGTACTCGTGTAGTGAGCATATGTAGTAGTGATGTGTGAACATGAGGTAACAGTGCATTGAGCATCCATGTAACGATAATAACAAAATATGAAATGTGACATGCCGTGCATTGATATATCCGTGTAACAGTGGAATGCCTATGTGTAGCACTAATCCGTATAATCGATCTATGTCTCACTAGTCCATATCATATCGGTGGTCAGTGTATTATCATGCCTAGTGAACTACCATAGCCGTGTAATGCTGATACCGGTGCATGTACTAACGGTGTCCAGTAGTCATGTCAAGTGTAGTGTCATCGAGTCCCATGAATCAGTATTCAGGTGACGATAGTTATCTAACTGTGAGCTACTATATGAAGTAATAGTATCCACTAATATGGTGACCCAGTGATCCGTGGGACAGTGGCGGTACAAGCATGCTATCTGTGTCCGAGTTGTCTACGACGTCTGTCTTGTTACTATGGTTACCTCATCTCATTAACTAACCATTCAGTCCGTATACTAAATCAGGTATTATTGTGCTTTAATTGCAGGAATTACGATAATTATCATGATTTACCGATAATCATGTTTTATTCTTAAGCAGGCAACCAACCAAGATATTAATCATGATGAAATATAATTTATAAAAAGAAAATACTCACAAACTGGCTAGAGGACTGTAGCTCTCTTCTCCACGATCGCAACGGATCCAGAATCGCCCGAATCGGGGTCCAGATGCTCCAGATATCGCCCGAATACTAAATCATAACAAACAAGGTTAAATATGTAAATAAAAATATTAAATGCAAATATTGAATTGTACAAGGGGGTTTTCTGTAAACTTACCTTTATTGGGTTTCGGATGCGGGTTTGGCTCATAACGGGTCGGGTCCAGATCCACAACCTAAACCCATTTGACTTAAGTTAAATGGGTATGGGTTTACGGGTTAATGGGTATTGCATTGGGGTTATTGGTTTTACCCGATAAGGGTTATTGGGTT
Organism: Agave tequilana; assembly: GCA_038442645.1. Classification (NCBI taxonomy): domain Eukaryota; kingdom Viridiplantae; phylum Streptophyta; class Magnoliopsida; order Asparagales; family Asparagaceae; genus Agave; species Agave tequilana. The sequence goes on from JAVJIF010012319.1 coordinate 113,738, forward strand.
TGGGCTTAACCCAAACCCACTTCCCCAAAGAAAAAGAAAAGAAGCAGCAGCCTTGCTGCTGCTGCACGATCTTGCCGGCCAGCAAGGCTGGCCGGCGGCGGGGGGGCCCGCCGGCGGCGGCGGTGGTCGCCGGCGACGGTCAGAGGTCGCCGGCGGCAGCCAAAGCTAGGAAAGAGAGGGGGAGAATTGATTGACAGAGAAGGAAAAGAAAAGAAAAAGAAAAAAAAAAAAAGAGAAGAAGGGGAGAAGGGGAGGTGCGCGCGGGGGCGCGGCCGGGGCTGAGTGCAGCCGCCGGCGGCGCCTGCGGCGGCCGGCGCCGCCGCGGCCTGGCCTGGCCGTGGCAAAGGTCGCCCCCCCCATTTGCTGGGGTACAGTATAGAGAGAGAGAGAGGGGGGAGAGAGGAGAGAAAGAGAGAGAGGATTTAGAGAGAGAGAGTGTGGGAGAGTGAGAGAGAGAATAAAGGAGAGAGAGAGGAGGGAGGATTTAAAAAGGGAGAGAGAGGCGGTGGGTAACAGTGAGGCGGTGGAGAGGCTTGGGGGAGAAGAAAGGGGAAAGAAAAGAAAAGAAAAGAATTGAAAAGAATAAAATAATATTATTTAATTCGGCCTAAAAT
>JAVJIF010012320.1:0-85728 GCA_038442645.1 Agave tequilana
CTTGTCTTTTAGTGATTTTTAGACAGCCTACAGAGGGGTTGGAAGGGCTCAGGATCTAGAGTGGGTGCAATGGATCTGGGGGTGTGCGTGGGGTGCAGTGGGAGGTGCTTGCCAGAGATGGTGGAGAGGCCGAGGGTCGTGCAGTTGCCGAGGCCGAGGAGAGGTGTTCAAGGGTGGATGACCGACCATGTTGGGGTGGGGAGATAAAGCTTGGCCTTGGGGTGATCTCGGCCTATGCATGGGGAGAGTGGTTGTGTGTGAGGAGGAAGAACGAGAAAAATTATGAGAGAGGTTAGTTTGGATTAAAATCTAATTAGTTTGGATTTGGATTTGAATTAGTTCAGATATGAATTAGGATTATATGGATAGGATTAGTTTATGGGTTAACGGACTATTGGGTTAATGGTTTTTGGTCTAAGAATAAAGGAATACAATGAATATTAATACAAAATAATAATAATACTAATATTAACAATAATAGAGGTTAACCATAATACTAATAATAATAATATCAATAACATTATATAATAATAAAAATAATAATAATAAGTACTAATAACAATAATTAACAATACTTATAATACTAATAACAATAACAATAATGATAATGGCAATAATAATAACAACTACCACCGACAATACTAATTAATAATAATCATAATAACAAAACGACAATAATATAACATAACATCAACAATAATGAGAATAATAATAATAATCGTAAGGATAATAATGATAATAACAACTGCTAATAAAAATAAATAAAGCTAGATAAATATTTGACAAAAATATAGTAATATAGCATTATAAACTAGGGATATTACACCACTAAAGGAAAAGGCTATGGGGGTTCACAAATTCATAGAAAATTTCTCTTTTATAGCCCACTTCTACCAAACGCACAGGCACTTAGTAAAAAGATGAGATCAAAAGAAAAGTATATGTGAGAATTTGTACCTAGGGTAAAACAAAATATCATGTCAGTAATGGTGAAAAAATACTTGCATCAGATAGGCCTAATTATATTGTAATTTGAAGCTCCATCAGGATCCCCATCATCTCGCAATTTTCAAGTTCAATCTCAGAATTGAATAGTAGACTATATAATCCGATCATATTAATCATATCAGGTAAAAACAAACCCTGGGGGCTTTAAATTCAACGGAATAAGATTAATAGAATTAGTAAAGTCTTAACTCACTATAAATTTTAACAATATAAAAAAATTTGAAGGAAGGCATGAATCTTTGTATTAAGTAATCCATAAAAGGTATAATATAAGGAGGGGGGAAAAAAAGCTACAAAACCCTAAAATTAACAAAAAAAATCCTTACTTTTTTCATTGAATAGAGAAAATAGAATTAAATTAGGGTTTGATTACTTTTTTATGTTTTTGAGTGACAGGCAGAGGCGAAAGTTGCTGAGGGGATACACACAGAGAGAAAGAGAGAGAGGAGCACTGCTCATAATCAAAGTCAATCCGGGTTGAACTTTTAAGCGAGTCCAGTACGTAAACGGATCGGGATTAAAGAAATAACAATGGATAGGATTTGTCACCAAGGATCAACAATTGGGATGTCTTCTAGGCAGAACCAAAAATAAAAATAGAATCAAAACTCACTCTTTTAAAGAAAGTAAATAAATAAATATAGATTAAAGGAGCTTCAAATTTGCGCTTCAAATACAACTTGAATTAAAGAAGGGAAACCCTTTCTTGTGGATTTCATCTGGAGTTGGATATGACATTTATTAGAGTGAACGTCGACATCCTTGTTTCCTAGCATTGGAAAGTGTTGAGTTGGAGGTGAAAGTAATTTAAAAAGTCTGAGATCATACCTTCGAAATCTCACTAGATTGATCTCGTTAACAATCTCCAACTACAAATTGGGAAGATGTCTCGAACACTCGTGATTTCTATCATATTTTCAAAGCACCATGTCAGATGAAGGGTGGGTGTTGACTGATTTTTCCTGCACAGAAAATAATGAATATTAGATTTAAGAATAGATCGTGCGAGGAATCAGTTCTAATCCGCGGTAGCAAGGCTATGCGGGTCGTGATCCTCAAGGAGGGACTGCGATAGAAGCGTTAAGCAAGTTATACTCTAAAAATTATTTTTTTAGTTATTTGTTAGTCACGATGGTATTTACAATGAGTTGTGGTATTTACAATGGATCGAAGAAAAGAATATGGAGAGAGATGGATTTAATCTACAAAAAAGAAATAAAAAAAAGAAAAGAAAACTTACTTGAGTTGGAGAAAATAAGTGAAAACCTAATACTTTCTACCGTTTTTCGGAGGCGTTGAACGTATGAACCTTGGGATCGAACTCAGTCCGTTGTCGCATTAGGTCATCAAGCCTTGGGCAAGCATGAGTTGATACGCCTCGAGGAGGAGAACATCGCCATGGAATATCGTTGGAACCCCAATCTTCGGTATACTTATGGTTCGGTAATCGCTTGCATGCTCATCACCAATCACAGAGATGAAAAGAGAAAAAGAAATAGAAAACAAGAATAAAAGTAAAACATAGAAATAAGAAACAAAACAAAATAATACCTTTATTGCTTTATCCATGGCAGAGAAGAGAAGATACATCAGTGTCACCCTCAATATAATCATCTCTCTCTCTCTTTAAATAAAAAGAAAAGAAAATCTAACTACAAAGGAAGAAACCCTAGAAAAACCTAACTTTGGCCCTTGGCTCGCCTCTGGACGCTCTGTACGTTGCACTTTGCAGGGATATTTATAATGCAGAAGGTAGTAGAGTCCAGAATGAAGTCCTCCACGAAAACTTGTCCCTGGATAACTCTGAAATGCCGCGGAAACGCGGCTTTTGCCGCGCCAAAGCGCGTGGCAATCTGCCACCATATTGCCGCGGAGGGTGATTGGTAGTCAAAAGTGCATTTTTATCATCATATTTACCATCACATTTTCATATTTATTCATTTCAATTTGTTGACTGATTTTTCCTGCACACAAAATTAGAATATTAGATTAAGAATAGATCGTGCGAGGAATCAGTTCTAATCGCGGTAGCAGGGCTATGCGGGTCGTGATCCTCAAGGAGGACTGCGATGGAAGCGTTAAGCAAGTTTCTCTAAAATTTATCTTTTTTTAGTTTTTTGTTAGTCACGATGGTATTTACAATGGGTGGTATTTACAGTGAAGTGGAAAAGAAGAATTTAGGAAGATGTGGATCTAAACTAAAGGAAGAAAAGAAAGAAAGATTACCTCTTCAGTCTGCTTACCGTTTGAACCGTTGCGATGATTTACCTTTTCTTAGAAGGCGTACAAGCATGGCATATAGGATCGTCCGCCTTCTTAACTATGGAATAAAAAGCAACTAGGGAATAAAAAGCAACTATGAAGACCTGTTCATCGCCATAGGCCATCAAGGTTCCTTCTTCGGCTAGGTAGTCTCGAAGCGATTGGTTCTCATGGAGAGAAAGACGTTAGAGAAAGAAACAATGTAGAGAACAAAAACAGAGAGAACAAGAACACAACATTAAATAGAAGAGATGAACAAATAAACATAACAAAAAACAAACCTTTGAATGGATTTCATTAACAATTGAAGAAGAGTTGGCTTACACCGCTGTCACCTCAGTACAAGCATGGACTCTTTCCTCCATGAAAGCTTCCTCCACTCTCAGAATTTACAAAAGATAAACAAAAAGAAAACCTAACCTAGAAGAAAGAGGAAAAACCCTAAAAATCTGAACTTTGGCCCTTTGCTGGACGCTGGACGCTCTTTACGTTGCACTGCAGGTGATATTTATAGGTGCAGAAGGCTACAGAGTCCCGGACGAATCTGCCCACGAAATTTGGGATCAGGATCTTATCAAAGTGCCGCGGATTTGCGGCGGTTCCGCGGCACTTTTGTGGCTTCTGGCCACGCGCTTTGGCGCGTGGCCTCTCCTGGTCCGTCCATGTGGGCGCCTGCTTCTAGAATTGTAATCCTGGCCTTTTAAATCTGGATTTTCGAGGTAACTTGGTAATCAAGTTACCCTTAATCCAGATTTCTTCAAATCTTCCTCCCACGAATTTCCTTCTCATCTTGGCTTTTATGCTCATCCTGCAAGAGTTTAGGGTTGGGTAGAATTCTATCCTTCCCTCAACTTTAATAATTGCAACTTTAGCCCTTGCATAATTGCACTTTGACAATTGATATTTGCACTTTGACTCTTGGGCTTCAAATATGGGCTTGGATCTGGGCTTTTGGGCTCTTTAAGCTTTATTTATTGTAAAATAACAATTCGAGGCCTGCACACAATAAATAATAAATATTAATAATTGTGCAGAATTAAATGAATAAATATGAAAATGTGATGGTAAATATGATGATAAAAATGCACTTTTGACTACCAATCACACCCCCACACTTATCTTTTTGCTCGTCCTCGAGTAAAAACAAAGAAAAAGAAAAAGAAATGAAAAGTTAATCTAACCTAACTCACTTTCGTAGGAATCACGATTGCACTTAGCACGTGCAACAAGCGTTAAACCCCTAGGTTACCCTAGAGGACGAGTGTTGTCTCGTGAGGGTTTTCAGCGGATTGCACCCACAAAATCCATAAAAAGGAAAATATTTGAATTATTATTGAAGAGACTAAGTAGTCTATAAGTTTTTAGGATCCTCATTTTTATTCATTCTTCAAACCTAGTTTTTATAAAGTCATTGTTATTCATTTTAGGTAAGGATTAAAATTGAATTTCTAATATAGTCTTTTTCGTTACCAAAAGTCATACGCACCCTTGTGAATCTAGGAATTCCTTAACTTAGACTCTCATGCCTCTTTATCATCTAATTTTCTTTCGTGTAAGTATCAAGGCTTCTTGAGGCCCTCATACCTAACTAATTGACTATTAGATGTTTAATATATTTATTATTTTTTTTTTTTTTTATATATATTTTTTGGCATGTATAACTCATCTAATTCTCTTTCGTATAAGTATCAAGGCTTCTTGAGGCCCTAATACCTAACTAATTGATTATTAGATGTGTTAGTACATATAAGTAATTTTTCCTTAGTTCCCTCGGACTTTCTAATCCACCCATGTAGCGAACCTTAAGTCGGTGACTCCCAAACCGGTCGGTCTTAGGGCACCAGGTGAGAAAACACCCCGCGGACTCAAATTCAAGTGAACTAGGCCACAAAACTAAGGTATTATTTTTTTTTTATTTTTATTTTTTTATTTTTTGCATTCACCTTTAGGCGTGAATACTTATGCTTCTTGAGGCACATGTATCCAGCTTTATTAGTGATTTTTTTTTTTTTTTTTTTTTTATATATGAGGCACAAGGGTCTTTGTCTTAGAATCCTAGATATGCATTAGGTATGCAATATTCATTAAGGTAAAAATCAATACTAATTATTTATTCAATTTCTCCTCCTATACCTAAAATTTAAAAAATTTATTTATTTTGACCAAGTTTTTAGAAATCCTAATCATGATTTTCCTAATCCTTAAAACTAACTTAGATTTCTTTCAAAAAATAAGTCAAAATACTGTCCTTTTTATAACATTTTTTTTAATTTTTTTTTTTTTCAGATTTTTTTTTTTTTTTTTTTTTTAGCAAATTTTTGTTAGTTTCTAACTATGTTAGTATGTTAGTAAAGCCCACCCCCACACTTATCTTCATGCATTGTCCTCAATGTATGAATGAATGCATATATGCATGAAACAGAACAAGGGAAGGCGGAAGTTACCTTAGGGTGGTGGTTCCGGAGGTGGTCTAATTGGTCCACGAAATGCGGCCCAATCAAGATAACAGATAATTTGGTGGAACCCACCAGAAACTTTCCTTACATAACCCACTAAAATATATGTATAATCATTTTTTAGAATTTCCACCCCATCAAATTTCCAAATTTCATAATAAATTTCAGAGTTAATTGTCTCAACCTCCTTGTCCCAAAATGGAGTATGAAAAGATGGAATGATTGACTTGGACATGGGAAGTACGGGAACGAATACTGACTCAGGGAAGAAGCTCAAATCAAGTAAGGGCTCAGGAGTCGGGCTAAGTTCGAGAAGTGGGTCCAAGTCAAAAATTGAAACTCAAGTCCACAATCATCTTCCCACAATGGAATGTGACTCAATGGTGGTGATTCAAGTTCAGGAATGATAGATGTGGGAATCAAAACTGACTCTAAAATATTACCTAAGTCGGGTAACAAAACAGGAGTCAATAATGATTTAAGAATTTGAACTTGATCATAGATTTGAGAATCTAGGTCACATTCGAGTTCTAATTCGGGAAAGGAAAAACTTGCCAAATTATCAGAATTTGAAGTTTCGGCAAGTTCACAAGATGGTACTGAATTAGAAACTTGTTGTTCCAAGCAACTTGGTTCGTCGGCTCTAATCAAGTGGTCATCGATATCAGCCGGCCGGTGTAAGCATTCCACCATCAAATCTATGTCATGATCACGGGCTAATTTAGCCTCAGTCATGGCAGCTAGCATCCCTTCATAGTCGATAGGTGGATCATATTCTGATTGGACTTGAAAATAGGACGGGTAATCGTGATAAATTTGTGAGTCGGTGGACTCACGTATCATCATGTCTAAAATTGATGGTGATTTTTGCTTGGACTCATTCCTACTCATCATTTCCAAGATAGATGGAGTTCTATTCTGAATGGGTGGATCTGAGTATGAATTTTGGGAAAAATGTGGACTAGATGGATATGGAGGACAATTTGGTTGAGAATTAGACTCGGGGGACTCGAAACCCCATGAACTCTGTGACGAGTTGAAATTATTATGAAAGTTATAGTCATAAGATGGGGGGGTGTGGGTTATATTCATTCGGATAAGACCATTCCGGTACACTAGATGGTCAAAGTTAGAGTATGCCGGGTTGGTAATATCCGAATAATAGTTAGGGGTGTAATATGGATTAAAATTGGAATTATTCTTATATGCCATATCACACCAACACAACAAACAAATAAACAAACAAAAAAAAAACAAAAAATTCTAACCTAAGTTAGGGTAGACCTAGACCTAGACGACTCCTAACTGGTTAGACTGTCCACGGGAGGTAGGGTGTAGACTTTGACCACAAGTTAATCAGCCAGGTCGGGGCAAGAGTGGTGGGAGGTTTTCCGTCAAAGACGTTCCTTAATTAAATAACCACCACACTTCGGGCTTTCGGCCCTCAATCCCTTCCTAGACACTGATTTGGCAGGAGTCAACTTCCAACACCGTTCCCCCTTAGGATAATCTCCTATTGAGTCCGAGATGTCCCTAGGGCCAACGTCTACTCTTTTTTAGTTAGGCTTGGGTTAGTGAGTGCTTGGGATATGATTTTTGGGCTAAGGAAGGGTGATGAAATCCCCACCTTATCTTGTTAATGGGTTATGCCCTTAAGATGAATTAGTGCAAGTGTACAAGATAAATAGATAAGAATCACTCAAAGCAGAAAATCAACCAAGAGATGAATCCTATTCTACATGCAATGCGTACGTACCTTGCTCCTCCAGCACTCTTCAACAGTAAATAAAAATAATTGAAAAGACACGTGCCTAATATGCAAACGTCTAATCAACTTTTAACGATTACAACCAATTTTTTACTGTTGATTAAATTAGCAGGTATATGGTGAATAATACAGGAAATTAAGTAATGCAGCAGAATTATTTTGCAGAATCAGAGACCCTGCAGAAAACTGATCAGTAGTACTCTCCTCTTTGCCGCAGATCCGCGGCTTTTGCCGCGTTTCTGCGGCAATTTGGAGGGATCCTGGGCTCTGCTTTCGAGAGCAGGGGCCCAGGTCCACTTATATGTCACTGCAATTGCAAAGTTCCTGTTTCTTCACCTGCAACCTGCAACAGAGAAGAATAAAGAATTAGTTAATAAAAAATATTTTTTTATTAGAGAATAACTTACCGTCCCTCCCCGGCAACGGCGCCAATTTGTTATAAGATTTTTCCTGCACACAAAAATTAGAATATTAGATTAAGAATAGATCGTGCGAGGAATCAGTTCTAATCCGCGGTAGCAGGGCTATGCGGGTCGTGATCCTCAAGGAGGGACTGCGATGGAAGCGTTAAGCAAGTTCTCTAAAAATTTATCTTTTTTAGTTATTTTGTTAGTCACGATGGTATTTACAATGGGTGGTATTTACAGTGAAGTGGAAAAGAAGAATTTAGGAAGATGTGGATCTAAACTAAATGAAGAAAAGAAAGAAAGATTACCTCTTCAGTCTGCTTACCGTTTGAACCGTTGCGATGATTTACCTTTTCTTAGAAGGCGTACAAGCATGGCATATAGGATCGTCCGCCTTCTTAACTATGGAATAAAAAGCAACTAGGGAATAAAAAGCAACTATGAAGACCTGTTCATCGCCATAGGCCATCAAGGTTCCTTCTTCGGCTAGGTAGTCTCGAAGCGATTGGTTCTCATGGAGAGAAAGACGTTAGAGAAAGAAACAATGTAGAGAACAAAAACAGAGAGAACAAGAACACAACATTAAATAGAAGAGATGAACAAATAAACATAACAAAAAACAAACCTTTGAATGGATTTCATTAACAATTGAAGAAGAGTTGGCTTACACCGCTGTCACCTCAGTACAAGCATGGACTCTTTCCTCCATGAAAGCTTCCTCCACTCTCAGAATTTACAAAAGATAAATAAAAAGAAAACCTAACCTAGAAGAAAGAGGAAAACCCTAAAAATCTGAACTTTGGCCCTTTGCTGGACGCTGGACGCTCTTTACGTTGCACTGCAGGTGATATTTATAGGTGCAGAAGGCTACAGAGTCCCGGACGAATCTGCCCACGAAATTTGGGATCAGGATCTTATCAAAGTGCCGCGGATTTGCGGCGGTTCCGCGGCACTTTTGTGGCTTCTGGCCACGCGCTTTGGCGCGTGGCCTCTCCTGGTCCGTCCATGTGGGCGCCTGCTTCTAGAATTGTAATCCTGGCCTTTTAAATCTGGATTTTCGAGGTAACTTGGTAATCAAGTTACCCTTAATCCAGATTTCTTCAAATCTTCCTCCCACGAATTTCCTTCTCATCTTTGGCTTTTATGCTCATCCTGCAAGAGTTTAGGGTTGGGTAGAATTCTATCCTTCCCTCAACTTTAATAATTGCAACTTTAGCCCTTGCATAATTGCACTTTGACAATTGATATTTGCACTTTGACTCTTGGGCTTCAAATATGGGCTTGGATCTGGGCTTTTGGGCTCTTTAAGCTTTATTTATTGTAAAAATAACAATTCGAGGCCTGCACACAATAAATAATAAAATATAATAATTGTGCAGAATTAAATTAATAAATATGAAAATGTGATGGTAAATATGATGATAAAAATGCACTTTTGACTACCAATCAGTGGGCTCCGAATTATCGATATCTCCTTTAGCTCTTTTCTATCGCCTTTAAGAAACTCGGGTTTTTCTTCTTTTGTTTCTTCCATATGATGCATACTGCAGCCAAGACCTATAGGAGTCTTCATATAGGCAACGATAGGAACCACTAGAAATCAAATAAGGATCAGACTTCTAATGAAATTAGAAAACCTCAATTCAACCCGAATTAGAATATTAATTTCATAAATTATAATTCCGTCTACTAAAGAATTGTGATTGTAATTTTGTTCTTATCTCACAATTACTTTCAAGATCCTTATTATTATATGTCTAAAATCTCACAACATTAAGTTTTTTAATATCCGTCGATTAAATTAATTACTGACAATTTTATATAATCGACATTTTGTTCTTGATACCTACCACTTAACTTATTTGTCATGTGAAATAATTAAATCCACCTGCAGGGTTTGACATGCACAAAACTTATAAGCTTCTCAAGAGGACATCATCATTTTCTCATAACGGGACGTGAATTGCATCAATGAATAAAGTCCATCGTGCTTATTACATTATCACTCAACTCACTGAAGCTATTAACTCTTAAAAGAATCTCACTTCTTAATGAATTAAAGTAGCAAGTATAGTATGCACATGTCCATTAAATATTTTGGAATTAAGAGTTTAAACGATCATAATAATCGTAAGGTGTTAATTTTCTAATATAGTTAGTATATAGAAAATTACCTCAAGTTGGTCCTATGCAATACATATAAAGTGTACTAATGCAATAATCTGAGACATCAAACACTCTCCTATAGTCAAGATAAACTATTCCCAAAGATTGCATTATAATCCTACTTATGGTTTGTCCAACTCCATCTTAGATTGTGGACCTATCTGATGTTTTATAGGGATTTGATGATCTGATCTTCTGTGTGTAAGTCGAACTCTACACACCAGATCATCTACAATGTAAAATACAAGACACACATGTATAAAGTACAATTATTAGCCCATACATATTCAAATAAAATGAAAATGATATTGTTAAATAACAAATCGTATATTGAGTTCTAATACAAAAAGGCTAAGGCTTTCAGTATATCTCCAACATGAGGAGATTGGTAATGTCGAGAGGCATTAGTCGTGGTTCGCTTACTGGACTCGCTATATTTGGACTTGTAGTTGGTTGAAGGGTATAGAATTCATATGTATGCATATGTATGCTTATTGCTATTTCGAAGATTTATGTATGCACATTCTATCATCATATTTTTTCATATAGAAACAACAAATATTGCATCTTTTCTCAAATTTCACATAACTGACTTAACTTCAATGCAACATTGTTCTTGTTTGATTCACATTTAATTCAAATCATCTTTATATCATCTGCTATCCTCAATGCATCCTCTGCAAGCCCATCGATCCCTCTCCTCGCAAGTCCTGCGCAGTATAGCCCATTCTTTCCTTTCCAGTGGTTTGGATATTTTTGCATGCACATCCCATCATCATCAATGGAGTTATCATCACCCTACAAAAATAAGAGAAAAAAATTTAAAGAATAATTTTGTTAGCAATACTTCAATTTTAGCTCAAAAACAGAAATTGTGATAACATGAATGCAGTATTACCTTTAGCCAATTTTTTACCATGCTTCTATAGCCCGTCGCAAGGATAATAGCGTCGAAGTGCCGTGATTTTCCATTAGAGAATGTCACAGAATTTCCTTTAATGCTTGTTACTGAAGGTAATACCTATCAGATTGATATAATTACATGTGAAGTATTAAGGAAAAAAAAATTCTAAATTATTATATCTAGATTGGTAATTGCATATTGCCCCTCAAAACTGTTATATCTTCCAATATTAATTTCAGTTCTAAAGAGATTTTAATTTAATAAACTTGCCTGGATTTCTCCTGTTCTAATCTTTTGAAACGTGCCGACATCGACCACCGGGTAAATTGGGGGGTTCTCTTTCTTTAGATAGAAGGGTCCTTTAGTTGGCCTGTGAATGCCATACTTTGATGTATCTCCAAACTTGAGATAGCAGAGGAAAAGAGCCACGGCATCCACAACTCTCAAAGGGAAGTATTTGAGTAGAAGCATGCAAAGCAACCATATCTCCCTACTTACTAAATGAAAATACTGCATGCATACAACAAATAATCAATTACTAATTATACATTAAAAGCTATTAAATTAATTTTTTAGTTGAATTTTTATGATTACTTACTGGGCTCCGCACAACAATTGAAGTGCTGGCTTGAGATGTGCAGAGGTCATGAGCAATCTCCATCCCTGAGTTGCCACTCCCCACCACCAACACACTCTTCCCTTTCAACTCCGAGCCGGAGCGGAACCGGCTTGAGTGCATGACTTCCCCTGGGAATGTCTCCATCCCAGGGATTTCGGGCATCCAGGGGATATCATTCTCGCCGCTGGCAATGACTAGGTATTTGGCTACATATTCTTCTGCTATCTGTTCATGTTGTTCATTTTTCTCTGCTGAGACCCTCCACTTGCCATCCTGCTCGTCGAAACTGGCTGATTTGACTTCACGGCGAAAATGTATTTGGTTTGCAAGGTTGAATTTGGCAGCGTAATCGTGGAGGTAGTTGAGGAAGTGGTTTTTTGGGATAAAGGTGGGGGTGGCTGGCGGGTGAGGGAAGTGAGGGAGCTGGCTGAATCTCTTGGCCAGGTGGAGGTGGAGGCGGTCGTAGGTGCGCTTTCTCCAGAGAGGGGCGATGCAGTCGTCCCTCTCGAGGATGAGTGAAGTGATGGAGAGGGTGGTCAGGCTCGCTGCCGTCGCGAGACCGGAGGGGCCGGCGCCGACGATGATTACAGGCACTTCAACAACCACTTGATCTTTATCCATGATCAATTTTTCAGCCAAATTGATATAGTTTGGGCTAAATTTTGGTGCTGCTGCTACGATGATTTAAATTGAAAGGCTAGGCAAGTTGTTTCCCAGATCCAGGAGAGAGCGAGGGAGGGAGACACAAAGCCAGCTATTTGTCTTATCTATTTATTATTGATTATTACCGTATTTATTTTTCTGAATGGATTGGCCAGTATTTTTCTGCCAGGCTTGCAATCTGCAAGTAATAATTGGTTCGTTCTCAATTTGTGGGGGATTCCGCTGTCAATCTGTACTGAGATTCAGAGACAGTCGGCAATTTCAACCGTCTATTACTGTGTAGAACACGTATCATAATGTTTGATACATACACATACTCATCTCTTTCAGCACTTAAATAGACCTTTCATTCCCAAGCACAACTGTCGAATGAGCATTCCCCAATCCTCAACTGACACGATTCAATTTGGGTTATTGTCAATCTCTATCTGATGCGGACATCCAGCCACGATCCTGACGTATCTATTATTGTTGGAGAAGACGAGCACTTCCACATAGATCGAGTAGTTTTGAGTATTTCTCTTTATTTCTAACTTTTTTGCATTTTTATTTATTTTAAGTTTTTAGTTTATTTTAGTTTGCTTTAGTTTTACTATCACATCGGTTAAGAGTTGAAACTCAAGTTTTTTGTATTGCCTATAAAAATATGCCAATATGTAATCTTTTGAATCAATGAATTAATTGAAAACTTTTACAATTTTCTCAAATTTGAGTGAGTTTGGATCCCTTGAAGTCCAAAAACCTTTTAGGAGTGTGAAGCCCTATAGCCTTTAGGAGAGTGGATCTCTAATAGTATGTATTCCCCCTTCTATAAAGATAACTCCAGAAAATTAATTTCTTTCTCCTCCTCTCCCTCAAATTTCTTTCCTTCCCTTTCCTCTCTCTGCCTCTCTTTGTCTCTATTCCTCGCCATCAACGCCACCTCATTCACGCCCACGTCACCACCATTCGTATTGCGAGCTCTTGTGTTGAGCACAACCATCGAGGCGGGCCAGTGACGGAGCGGCAATCAGCGCCAACAAGCCACCTCTCCCTCTCTCCCTCTCCCTCTCTCTCAGCTAGCAGCCTAAAACGCCACCGCTCTTACCCATCACACCGCGACCTCCTCCACCGTGTCAAAAATTTGTCGGCCTTCCATCGCCGTCGAGCCGTCGCCTGACCACACCATCGCCACTTGCATCTCGCCGACAACCGATGATGAAGCCGCAAGAAGAACAGTCCCGCCGCTAAGCTCAAGAAGTTCTCATTGAAGTTTGAATCCTAATTGGGCTCGAATCCACAACCTAAGCCCGAATCAGACCCCGAACCCGATTCAAACTCAGAGACCCAACCTGACCTGCTTTGCTACAGTTCCACCCGAATCTAACAGGAACAGTACAGACCCGTTAAGACGAAACAGACCTGTTAGACTAAATAGACCGTTAATGGTTCGATTTCATTTTCAGGCCTTATTTCAGTCGTTCGGAGTCCAATTCGCGCGATTCTCGGAGTATTGCAACTGTGACAACAAGAGCTACCATATACAACAACAGGACACTGAGATCAAACATGATTTCAATAGGTACAACTCTTTTTCAAGTTCTTTATTTATATTCTGATATTACATCTTTCAAATATTATTAAATTGAGTCACTATTAAATGTGAGTTTTGTGATTCTTCTACCTGGTTAGCACATAACTTCTTTATTGCTTGTTGAACAATGCTTGCATAACATAAATAGAATCGATTTTGCAACGGACCAGTACACATGCATGTTTAATTACCTAATAGATTAACATTGTTAATTTTCTACCTGTTCTACGATTGACATTAGTTTACATCATTTGTATACTCCTATTTATCTATTTTTGTATATAAAAAATTGCTATCTGGGTATATTTTAATGTCTTTGCAGAGAATGTCATCGATCGACAAGGAAAGGAGAAAAAGTAAGGAGAATGGCTTGGTCTGCACAAAAGGTTCAGCCATGAAGATCGAAGGGTACTTTTCAAACATGCTGGGTATTTTTGTCATAATTTCTTTTACAAACTTTCAAATAAGGTCGTCAAGGTGTCTACAGAAAGAGAATTTGAAAAGCTACAATTTTCATGTTGAGAGCTTTTGCTCTTTCATCCATCCGACTCGTCATTTATAGAATTTATTGGAGTTGAAAATAAATTAATATGTTATAAATTAATATCAAGGCTCTTTTATAAAACTCCTATATTATATGAAGAGGAGGAGGACTGATGGCTACCATTGGAGGGCTAGGTTTGTTTTTTGATTTTTTTTTAGATTATTTTATTTGAGATTGTAGGCGACTGTTACTATTATCTTTTGTTTGGATTTTTTTTCCTCTGCATCTCTTGCACCAGAGAACGGCGACTGCGACTGTGACTGTGACTGTGACTTTACAGTTTGTTTTGGCCGAACTTTGTGAAAGGAAGTTTATTTGATTTTTTTACCAAGGGGCCGTTTGTTTCGTGTAAAACTCCGTAATTCGTAAATGACTTACAATCCAGTTACCATTACGGAATTTGTTTGGACCGTAATTCGTAAAAGACTTACACAACCCAATTATCACTCACTTGCAACCCAATTACCACTCACTTACAGTGCAGTTACAGTTAATTTTGTGGTCATAAAAATTTGTATTATTTTTTATGTTAATATTAATTTTTTTAATATTTAGCATTTTTAATATTTATTTGCAATATTAAAACTTTTTAAATCACAAAATAGTTAATTTTGTGGTCAACTTTTTCACTTACGACTTAGACATTACAACAACTAAACACCGTAAAACACAATACATTTTTCCACTTACAACTTTATATTACCAATCAAATACCATAAATCTTACATGCATGTAACTCATTTACAACTGTAAAAGACTTTACCAATTACGAGCTACGAATTACGGTTAGTTACGACAACCAAACAGGCGCTTGGTTTGAAACTTGGGCTGCTGTTGCTCTCTTCATGGGAGATTTTTTTTTGCTGCCGGTTGGACCCACCATCATCCTACGCCTCACCGCGCTCGCGGTGAGCACAGTGAGCGCGACGCGGTGAGGAAAAAAAGAAAATTTCTTCATGGTGGCAGAGAAGAATTGTTGATTATTATTTTTTATTATTTGGAATTTTTTTATCACTTTAGTTTGTCAGATGAACTAGCAAGGATTGTTTATCTATTTAATATTTTTGCCATCTTTGGTTCCCTGTGCTGGAGAGACGCGTTTTCTCTCTCATTTTCCATGGACTGCGTTGAGTAAGCAGTATGTGGGATTTAATTTTCTAGATTTCTTTAATTAATACGCTTCTAGACAAAATCTGAATTTATTTTTATTATTTATTGAATTAGTAGATAAAAATTTTAATAATGCTTTGTTTGTTAGATTATTTTGTTATTAATCTAATCATGAGCAGCTAAATTTCCAACAAGCATCTAGGAGATGAACTTAGACTAAATTTTTCATTTGGTCAAAATTCAGATCTCTCGTTCAAGGCTTCATGTACCCATCAGTTGTTCTAGATCTATTAGGAATTAATTTCTAGAATAATTAGAGATTTAATAAGTTTTATACTTTGTATTAAAAGATTTATGCTTAGATTTTACTGCTTTTCTGCCTTTAATTCAAAGTAGTTAATCGTGCTTAACTTTGATAGATAGTGTAATAGCAAATAATAATCTCTGCTTAAATTAGACTTTCTAGAAATAGTTATCTTTTAGAAATACTAATTTGATGAGTCAAACAAATTTGTAGAGAGAATATGTAATATCCGTAGTTTAAAATACGGTATTTTATTTTTTTTCTAAGTATTTATTTTTTATTTTACTTATTATCATATTTATTATTAATTAATTAACTTAATTTATGACTTATTATTTTTTTAAATATAAAATTTTTTTTGACAGAGTAAATGGTAATTTTTATTATATATATATTCTTAACATTATTATTTATTAATGTTGTTGTTACTAATTACTATTTTTTCTATCATTATCATTATTATTTTTAATTGTTATTACTAGTTGTAATTGTTAATAATATTATTTTATAAGATTATTATTGTTATGATTAAATACTAATAATATTGTTATTGTTATTAATTATTATCATTACTTCTATTGTTGTGAATTACTATTATTAATATTATTGTTGATATGTATTATTGTTATAATTGTTGTTGTTATTATTGTTAATTGTTAATATTGTTATTGTTAATACAATTATTATTATTTAGTGTTATAAATTACAATTATCATTACTAATATTATTTTTATGTGTATTGTTATTGTTATTGTTAATAGTATTATTGTATTTATTTGTTATGTCTAATAGCACTTTCCTTTTTCCTTGATTCCTACTCATGACCCGTTAACCCTTTAATCCTTGTTCCTAGCCCTAAACCCATTAACCTATACTCAATCCCCAAGCCTAATAATCTACCCTTTATAAACATCTCCTAATCTAATCTCCTAACCCTAACCCTAAACTAATCCCATCTCTTCCACGTCCTTGCCGCATATCCCCTTGGCCTGCTCCTCCCTTGTCGCGTGCAACTCCCACGGCAGCAGAGCCATTCGCTGGTCATTACCGCAACCCGTGGCCAAGAGCTTGGCTGCGTCTCCAACATCCCCACCTTTTCCTCCTCCCCAAAACATCATCCTTGGTCGGGTGGCACCCATCACTGCCAGCAGCACCCCCAACCTTCTTGCACATCGCCGTAGCCATGTCACACCATCACATGGCAGCCGCCCTCAACTAGCGCGCATACCCCCACAACCGCAGCCCTCCCACGGTAACCTCCAACGTCACGATGCACCCCATCTTCCCTCTCTCCATCAATCACTTGGTCGTTGCTCCCACCTTCGAGATCCTCTGACGGTTAGCTCCAACGAGCCGTCGACCCCTCCAACAATTCTTCAGAGTCACTGACACCCTCCGCGGCCTCTGCCGGTGAGCATGGCCGACTGACTTCCTCTCCCTTGTATGTGTGAGTAGCTATCACCTCTATTAAGTATAATGTGTGATTTATTTTTGCATGGTTGTAATAAGTGCATGTGGGTATATATGTAATAATGTGTGATGCGTGTGTGTGTAGGTTCATGTGTAAATTAAGTATGTGTGCATGGCTATGTTTAATGTGTGCATGATTATGTGTGTAATTATGAATACATGTGTGTTTATGTATGTGTGTATGTGTGTGTATATTCATGCATATGGGTATGTAAAAGTATTCAGTTTATATATGTACGTGTGGGTATGGGTGTATGTATGTGATAACGTGTGTTTATGCGAGTGGGAATGCATCCATGTATTATGAAAGAACATCCATGTATTTATATTATGTATTAATATATGTGTAAGTATATAAGTGCATGCATGGGTATGCATTTGTTATTTGCGTAGATGTGTGTAATTGAATATGTATGTATATGGGTGGAACGAAACTAACGTACAATACTAAATGCTATCACGTTTGGCGTGGTTATCGCTCACAACACAGCTAAACACACGTGTTGCAGTATGTGCATAAAACGTCATACTACCGCTCATGGCACCGCTATGCTCATGGGGCATCGAACGGAGTTAGCGATAAAGTGCTGACACTAGGTCTGCCTACTAGGCGTAGCATATAGAAAGTCCAGAGGACTCTTAAAACCTCAGAGAGGTTGAACTCGGAGGTTAAGCCCGAAAGTAAGGGTACCTACAGAAGGTGTTACTACCGCACAACACACATATAGAATATTGTCTATACTGTTATAAGTATTCATCACAGGTATATACATATACAATATTGGGTACTCAGCCATATACAAATACAAATATAAGGCCACAACCCAATACAGAAATACGAATACAGGTATGAATACAACATGCAACAAGTGACCCGACGAAGTGGGGAAAACCAAAACGAGGCGAGGACATTCGCCTAAATACGAAAAATAGGGTGAATTCTCTGATCTCTAGAATTCAGGTAACCAACGCGTAAGCGCATTCAATTAATATATATTAAATATAATATATAATAATATGTAAAGAGAGGAGATATAGGAAGAGGGAAGGAATTAAGGGGAAATGAAGAAACGTTGGGCTGGCAAACCCTGCGTTAAGGCATAAAGCGAGCGCGTAGACGCGCACGAGGAGCCAAGAGCCCCGCGTCTGGGCTAAAGAGAGGTTTAGAGAGAAATAGGAGTAACTAGAGGGAGAGAAACTAAGGAGCCATCAATATTGCATCCCAACCAGAATCAACCCAAATACATTGATGCCTAGGGGGAGAGACAGAGTTGCAGATAGAGAGAGAAAAGGATACAATAAAGAGAGAATAGAGAAAAAAGTGAGTGTCACGCCCCGCTTCCCAAAATACGGAATACAGATACGTGACGATGGCCAGCAGATACTCACGAAGAGTGAAATCTCTTCCATGAGTACCTTAGGCTGTCAATAACAAGCAGGGTAGCACACATATATGCATATACAATCAGGCACAGGGATAAAATCACATATATGAAAAACTGAATCATAAACAATATCATCCACTATATCTGAATAAAACAAGTCAAGAAGAAAACTGAACTCACCGGAGAACAACGGAACCAGAATATGATCTACGAACAACTCTCTATACCAGCTTCCTGATCTAAATACTGAAAAATAATATAAAGGTCCGTCAGAAGCGGACCAACAAGAGTACACGAAACAAGGACGAGTGAATATGAAAAAGTAGTAACAGTAAGTAGGATATAAGAACAATTTGTTTGGAAATATCAAGAACTGAATGTAATAGCAGTAACAGGAATAATCAGAAGATAGATCATGTATAATAAGATCGTGCATGCATGGTGTAACATGTATATACTGAACATGAGACGTCCTGGACAAGTAACTGTCGTGTAACATAATCACAAGATCACAAGAACTCGAGATCACAAGATAAAACATCATGGTAGGTCCAGGAATGTCATGTAGTCAAGATAATGCATGTCACATGAGTCTCAAATGTCAGTATCTTGAAATTACGTATCAGGAAATAGTTCACTAAGACAATGCAGGATATGATGCAAGTGCATATGTCTAGCATATTTTATTACCTAACTAATGCAATCATCATGTGCCCCATCCCACAGGACAACTGCATATCAAACAAGTGATGCGTTAGTGAATCCTGATAGCAGGGAGAAACAGTTCACTGTACTCAGGTATCATGTAACATGTAATAACAGGAGCGCGCATAAATAACAAGATCACGTGTGGCATCCAAACCCATAAGGGTCGCCCTTCCAAGCACACCTCCCTGGATTTCCCCTGCTACAGTCTCCCCCAATAACCCCGGCTTAGTTAATTTTATTAATTAAATGCAAATGCAAACAGTGTGTTACTCAGTGTGTATGAACTAGAAGCAGTATCATCAGTGTCACATAGGGAGCACAATGTGCATCAAGATCAAGGGATGATGTAGACAGTGACCATATCAAGTGACAAATGAATAGTTATGCAAGTGATACCAGATGCATGCAAAATAGTGCAAGTAATGACAATAACATGTAATTTAAATGTCAAACTAAAACGGTCAGGATCATGTGTCCATAATCCAATAAGATATCCTCGAATAATTACTCAGAATATAATGGTTAATTTCCTTGATTAATTTCCAGTAATATCAGGATCACAATATCAATCGATATTCCATCTTTAACCATTAATCCTTCTTCATTATTATCCAGTTACCTCAAGATCCAAATCACAGTATTTGTCAGGATCAGTACAAACTTCACGTCAATAAATTAGTCTACCACATATAAGCAATCACGCAAATTTAAGTTGAATGCATGTATGTACAGGAACAAGATGCAAATACGATATGTAAGGCAATGTAACATGATCACGAGACGGTACATGTAATAATATCAAGAATACAAGAATAATTAGTCATATAATCGAAAGAGAAAAGTTGATATATGAATATGATCACAGGATAGCATTGACGATCATGCAATATGATAACCGGAATTCATAAATAAAGAGGTAGAATTAAGATCAAGATGAAAGTCAACGAGAGGAGAATCGTGTACACTTGTCTTATGTCGTTAGAGTCTGAATTCCCGTAACTGCAACCGGCTCTGGGTAAAATTCGCGGCCTAAATATTACGTGAATTAATTAGAGACTTAACATATTCTTATCCAGTGATAAGTTAAATAAGAAAGTAATTTTTTACTATTTATTATAATTTGGTTGATCGATTTTCCAAGTAATTCAATTTCTGAATTTATAGCAACTATTTAAAAATATATTTTCATATTAAAATACTTGCATAAGCTAATAAATTGATGTATAATATTTACATATTACTGAACTATGAATTTCATATTTTTTTGTGCTATTTAGAAATTTATTGGTCATTTTTAAATAAAATATCAATGAATAGTAATTACAAAAATATTTAATTTCATGTTATTCTAAGTAATATTACATCAAAATAATTTTAAAGAGTTTCAAATATAGTTTATGATTTTCTATAAATTTTCTGAAATTTTCTTAATTAAAATAAACATAAAAATCAATAAAAATAAATAAAAATGCTTAACGGGTATGTTGCTACAGTAATGGGTTTGGATCTAGTTGATACAGTAAATGCTACAGTTATTATTCTACACATTTTATTTCTATGTTATTTATTTATTTATTCATTTCTATTCTTTTTCCCTTTTCCTTTTTCTTTTCTTTTTCTCTTTTTTTTTTCTTATAAATATTGGGTTGGGTCGGGTCTGTAAACAGACCCGAACCCGGGTCTGTGGCCAGACCCGCTGGCCTGGCTGACCAGACCTGGCCCAGGCCAGGTCTGGCTGGCCTGGTCAGACCAGGCCAGGTTTCGGCCTGGCCTGGCTCGACCAGGACCTGGGCCTGGTCCTGGCTCGGCCAGGTCCTGGCCCGAGAGCAGCAGCAGCAGCTGCTGCTCTCGGCCAGAGGCCGAAGTTTCTTTTTTTTTTCTTTTTTTTTTTATTTTTTGCTATAAAAACAATTTTCTAAAATATAATAAAAATCACTATAATTAGTATGTATATCTAGGGTACCTCAAAATATTTTTATTAGAATTTAAAACAAGTTTTTCATGGAGAAATTGTTGATTAAAGTAATGCTCACTACATGTTCGACGAAATGCCAACGATAACAAAAATCGACGATAACGCAAATTAACTTACCTGGAACGCTTCTCTTCAGTCTGAAACTTCTTCCAGCACCTTAGAGTCTTGGGAGAGAAGGTACGTATGCTCACGTAAGATGTGTGCGCCGCCATGGGTCAAGCGCGGCTGTCGACGACAGATCTCGCGAACGACGACGGAGGCTCGCCGGAGAGGATCGGCTGCTGTGGCGTGCAGGGTCACAGCATGGCCAAGGGGGGTAGCACCATGGAATCTCGGCCAAGGCTGCAGCGCAAGGAGGAAGGGATGCGGTTGAGGAGTCGGCAACACACGCGGCTCGACGGAGAAGTTGCGGACTCCACGAAGAAGTTGCGGACTCGACGACGGAGGATGAGGATGGCCCGCGGAGCTCGCCAGGGAGGCCGTCGGCCTTGTCGCGCTCGCCGTAGGCTGCTGTGGCTGCTGCTGTAGGGGCGCAGGTGGAGTTGAGGTCATGCTCAGATGGAGAGGGAAACCATGGAGTGATGTATGGAGGAGGAAGCTTGGGGTTATATAGAGGGGGAGAAAACGTGAGAGAGATAGAGGGAGAGAGAGAACGTGAGAGAGAGGAGAGGACGCAGGTGGACGTCGTGGGGGACGCGGGTGCAGTTGGGAGGAGAAGTGGGGAACGTGGGGAGAAGAAGAGGGAGCAGGTCGCGCGTTTGTTGGGGAGAAGAAGATGAAGCAGATAATGTATTAATAATAAATGGTCTCACTCCATTCCACACGCCAAATTGGCATGCTGGTCAGGGCGTTTGGATGCTAGGGAGAGTGTCACGGTTTCGAATCTGAGGAAGAACATATTTGGTGCTTTTGATTTTATTTAGTTTTGGAAGAATAAAGGGGTGAAAAGATTTAAGATTAAATAAAATGCTACCCCTTAAAAGCAAAGGCTAACTGGCCAGGTGGTTAGTGTACTCAATTCATATGGGATTGACTTAGGGGTTCGAATCCTGCAAAACATATGCGGTTTTTCTAATTTCTATTTTATTTTATTTTATTATTTTATTTATTTTCTTTTAAATAATATTTAAATATTATTTTATTGAATTAAACTCTATTAATTTCAGAAAAATCCTCAAAAATTCTCAAAGAAGTCATCCTGAACATTGTTGTGAAGTCAAAAATCCTCAAAAATTCTCAAAGAAGTCATCCTGAACATTGTTGTGAAGTCAAATCTCTAAAATTCATACTCGTTTGTTAATTAAAAATCCCAGAGTCAGCCTATGTCACCGATCGACCCCAAATTGAGATTCTTGTCCAATAATTCCCAAAAATATTCCAAAAATACAGAAAAATTCGAAATAATGGAAAATGATATTTTGACTGAAATGACCTCAATCCGACTATCAGGATAATTAAATCATCACCAGATACCAGTATTGACATACGTATTTCGGGAACCGAGGGTTACAGTGAGAAAGAAAGAAGGAAAGAAAGAAAGAAGCAAGGAAAAGAAAAGAGATAAGGAAAGAAAGAAGAAGGGAAAATGGGAGGGAATGGCTGGCCGGCGCCACCGTCAGGGTGGCTGATGGCGTGGCGGTGGGGCCCGGTGGCTCTAGGCCCAAGTAAAAGGAAGGGGAGGTGCCAAAAAAGGGGATGAAAGTGTACTTCAAAATGGAATTTTGGAGTTTCGAAAACGGTATTTCGAAGAGCGACGGAATGGCTAGATAGAAGGAGTATTCTGAGGAGAATATGATGTGATTATTGGTAGCCGAGGTGTTGCAGGTGGTGGTGGAGATAATGGAGAAGATAATGGGGAAAGTTCGTTTCTTGGTAGAAAAAGAAGAAGAAGAAGGTAATGGTAGTGTTGTTGTTGGAATGGAGGAGGAGATGATGGAGGGAAGGATGGAGAGTGAAAGAGGGAGGAGATGGTATCCGGAGTAGTAGCCAAGGTGGCGGCCAAGGGGGCGCTGGTCTGTTGGTGACGCTGTGCTTTGCTTGCTAGAAGAATAATAAATGAAGAAGGAATGAAAGAAGGGAATGAGGGTGTATATATATAGAAATAGGGACTATTACAAGTTTGCCATGCCTTCTCATTCAAATCCAGATCTGCATCTGGCAATTGTCCAGACGCGGGAATGAAATCCACATAGGAGGAAAACACGAGCGTCGTGTTTGAAAAGGAGAGAGAAAGTCACGATGACTTGATTGAAGTTGATTTGACGGGAATTAAATGCAAAGAGAAAAGGAGTCTATTCATAAAAAACTAGACCCATATTTAGTTAAACCTCGCATCTGGGAGGAGAGAGAAAATAGGAAAAAGAGAAAAGAAAAATATCTGGATAAAATTATGCTATCTGAGAAAACACCGAAAACTTCAGAAAAGTACAAAAAATGAAGTAGCTCAGAAAGGTTTCTAAAAATTATCAAAAATAATAAATATTATTTTAAGATGTATCGTGAAATCGGATTTCAAAAATTCAATTCTATTTTCAAAATAAAAATTCTGAAATCAACCATCGAGACCTATCTACACCGGGTCGGCCGGATTTTGATTCCCCAAAAATTTCAAGAGATAGAAAACATCATCTTGAAGGACAATATGAAATCAGTTTTGAAAACAATATCCCATTTTCTAATTAAAAATCTTAGAATCTTCCGAAGATACCGATTGACGCCAAATCCGGTTCAATTTCAATAAATTTAGAAAAATCTTCAAAAATGCATTTAGACAGAAAAATGCTTTTAAGAGATAATATGAAAGTAGTTTCTAAAAATTCAACTCTATTTGTAAATTAAAAAATCTGGGAATCAATCAGCGGCACTGGTCGACACCGGTTTTGAAGATTTGCAATTTAATTCAAAAAAATTTAGAAAATTATGAAAAATCTAAAATATTAGAAAATGTGTTTGAAACTAAAATTGATCAAATCTGAATACTGAAAAGATCAAATTGAGTAATACTCTAGGATCGGGTCCCCAGTTCAAACCAGGGCCGACTTCGAGTCCACGAATCCAGATCTAAGGCAAAATGATCATATAAACAATTCATAAAACAACATAAATATAGGAAATAAATTGAAAAATATGATCAAAAAATTTGAATACGTAACTAAGTACGTATTCCCAGAATGGAGTGTGATATTCCATCCACCTTACAAAAATTGCGTCCTCGCAATTTTGATAAGGAGTAAAATGAACACAAAAAGGACATGGGTAGAAATTATACCAATCAATATATGAATAACTAAGGGTAACTCTCCTAAGTCGACTGAACAATGATCAGAACATAGATATCTTCTGCACTTCCTGCTGTATAAATCTTCGAACGATGCCAATTAATACTGATCTGATATCATTACTTTGTAATAGAATTCCCACTATACTGCATACTTAATATAACTTCGGAAATAAGCCAGAATATCGAAGATGAAGAACCTGATAATACTGAGCATAAATAAAGAAGACCGATAGTTAAGAATTTTGAATACCAGGCATCGATCACTTTGAAAGTTATAACCAAGAATATAGGATAACTGTAGAGAAACCCAAATATCGACTTCTGGAAGATAACCTAACCATGGATCAATTCTGAGAATACCCGAGCTTTATAGAGTTAGTCAAAGAAATCTATAATAACTTCATCTGCTCTCTGCTGTTACATCTCTAGTCTGTTTTTATCTTAAGTTGGTATAAAGACGATAGGAACGAAAAATAAGAAAATAGAAAGGACTCAAGAATCAAGGAAAGGACGATCAAGAAGGGATAGAAACTCTGTATTTATAGTTGGACTATATAACCGGGATCCCTGCATTCCAGTTGCAAATTTCTTTACCATTAATTTGCCGACTAGTAGTACTGAGGATGTGAGAGCTTAGGCTCTGATACTACATTGTAACGCCTCGATCCCACGGGTACGGAGATGTTACTATGACGTATATACATAGGACAGATCTACCCTCACATATATACGCTAAGCATTAGTACAGACAAGAATCAGAGTGCGAAAGTACGTGGTGCATTATACATTCCAACATATAAGTACAATTACAAATTTATCACAATACGTGATACAATATTATAAGAATATTATATCATTAATATGGCGCAAATGCGAGAATACAAAAGATTTACAATAGTGAACTGTACAAAATGAGGCTCAGAGTCATAACAGGAAAACTCTAGAGCTGAGCAGGGGGTGGAAGGATGGGGCTTCAGACGGTCTGTCGATGATCCACGCTTCGCTGCGTCACTCTAATCAGTAACCGGAAGAATTCACAAGCTCCAAGCTCTAAGACCTGGACATGAGGATCCAGGGGAGTCAGAACTCCCAATGAGTGGTGATGCGAATGTCAAATGTCGAGCATGGACAAGCACACGTGTATCGATAAATCTGAATAAAAAGCATGCATTGAAACCGTGTCGTGACCATAGGCATGCAAAATATGAATGAGACATCAAGTGATGTGTGGAAACAAGTAATCAGTATAAAACGAGGAGTGATCAAGTTAGGAGGATAAATGCAATGGAACATGAACAATATCAAGAAGGAGACCAGTGGAGTAGCATACAGGTGGTAAACATGAAATATAATAATACTAATAATAATCATAAAATCAGAAATCCGAAGTAAAACTTGATAAAGTAAATATGGCAGAACTAGCGGTATAAACCAAGTTTATGACTTTATGAGATAAGTATGTCGAAGGAATAATCCAAACAAGGAGACCCTCATCTATATACCTTTATCCCATGTTATCGTAATCCGAGCATATACGACTTGAGTTGCAAAACAAGACAATGAATTGAATATTAATGTCTTATTATAATTGGGGCCATCTAAGTTGTAGGTTTTAATATGTGTCCGATTCCACATACTTTTACTGAAAACTAATAGAGTTTGACGATTCATGTTTAGAATGGGCCCCGTACTTACCCGGGACAACAGTCCAAGAGTATCTTGTGCTGAGCCGGAATGTACCACTAGGTACTAGGCTTATTATACACCCAAATAGGAATAGCGTATCGCAGATCCCATAGAAATATGCCTAGGACGTGTGCATACCTGGTAGGAATAAACAGGAGTAGGGGAGCGAGTACACCCCACGGAATCCATGGTGGCCGACAGGAGATCCCACAAGTAAGGTACACGCGTGACTCGATATGACCATTATAGACATGGAACTAATTGAAAATCACCTAGAGGGGGGGTGAATAGGTGATAATGCTAATCAATGCACAATATAAAAATTATGATGTAACAATCTCACAAAGCAAGTGAATATAGCAATGAATGTAGAGAGCAAGTAATAAGAGCAAATGAAAATGGAGCAAGAAATAAGAGCAAGTAAACAAACGCAAACACCGAGAATTGTTATCGAGGTTTGATCACCCAGCTCTACTTCCCCGCCTTCCCCAGAAGGATTCCAACCACTTCCACTATCACAAAGATGTTACAAATTCACCGGAGTACCCAACTCCACAATCTCAAGAACAAGAAATCTCTTAGTAGTCAAAAGACCACAAACTCTCTCTTTCAAAATTCTCTTCCCTTACAAAGGTCCTTAGAGAACAATGAGTAGGAATGAAGCTCTTGTGTGCAAGGAGAAAAGAAAAAGAAATCAGAGAGTTCTTGAAAACATTTCAGAAAATGAGAGAGAATTTCAGCATAAAAACCAAGAAACCAAGTCTCTTTGAATGCCTTAAACTTGTGGAAATTTTGATAATTTTTCTAGTAATAATTGGTAAATGAACCTCTCCCCAAACACCCCTATTTATAGGAGAGGGCTAGGGTTTAGAGATAAAACATATTTAAGGCTAATCAGAAAGTATTAAAACCAAAACATGTCATTTAAACACACTTAAGTGAGAAAAGGACAAAAAATAAACCAGCTTAGAAAATAGCCGTTACTGTTCAAACAGCTACCTCGGTCGACCGGCCCGGTCGACCGCTAGTTAAAAAAAAATAGCCGTTGTAGGCTGACGGTCGACTGCCCAGTCGACCCAAAAATACAGAGAGCAGAAGTCTTGCAGTCAGGCATGTCGCGGTCGACCGTCCGGGTCGACCGTGAAACGTGCACACTGATACGCACAGCTGCCAGAACTCCGGTCGACTGGGTCGGCCGACCAGCTTGACCTGACATTGGGTCGGTCGACCCTGGCGGTCGACCGGCTCAGGTCAAAAGCCAAAACAAAAATGAAATTTTGAGGAGAAATCTATTTTTAACAAAATAGTTTTGAATAGAGATATATATAATGGATAAAAATGAGTTTGTAGGCTGAAGATAGTATACAAATTATTTTTGTACATATTATAGGAAATATGTTTGGAAACAAGATGTGCGCAAAAACGTGTGTGATAGAGCTTCAAACCTATTCACTATTCTTTAACAAAACTCTAAACTAAAAACAAATCTAATAAATTATCTTGAGCAATCTTGAAGTTTTGAGCCATGCAATGCCTTGCTAGAGCCTTCTCTTCTATGTTCCTTCCTTGATGTGCAAAAAGCCTTCTTTGCTTCATGAACCTATAAGTTCTTGAAATAGCTAAGCAATGGCCTCCAAATATGGTACTAACTTGAAACTTATCTTAAACAAACTAATTAGTACCAAATAGCTCTTATTTGTTTTGTTATCATCAAAACTCTAAACAAATGGAGAGTGTAACCTTTTGGGCCAACAATCTCCCCCTTTTTGATGATGACAAAACAAATAGGCTATAAACAAGAATATAGGGGAGGAGAAAGCTCCCCTCAAATTATGCTATATTAAACAAAGTAAAACAATGTAATTTGTAATTTGCAAGTAAACATCATGAAACTAAAAACCATAAACATCATGAGATATAAAATACTTGCAAAACACTTAAACACAAATTACAAGAATTCATGAAAACACATCAAACACATCAAAAAGTAAAAACATATATAAACTCATATGGAACCAAAACCATATGAACTCATATAACCATACATAAACTCATTCTCCCCCTTTTTGTCATACATCAAAAAGGGTTAAGAAAACATTTTTATTCAATAACACAAACATTAAGTTCACCACAAATGAATGAAAATCTAGCAAAATCAAGTGGTTTAGTGAAAATATCGGCAAGTTGCAAATCCGTAGAAACATAATCAATATCTATATCTCCTTTCTCAAAATGATCTCTAAGAAAGTGATATCTAATCTCAATGTGCTTGGTCTTACTATGTTGATTTGCATTCTTAGTCATATGTATAGTACTAGTATTATCACAAAATATTTTTATATGGTTATAATGCAAATCATAATCAAGGAGGGTATGTTTCATCCAAAGGACTTGTGCACAACAAGCTCCCGCGGCAACATACTCCGCCTCGGCGGTTGAGAGAGCTACGGAATTTTGTTTCCTAGAGGACCATGAAACAAGACAATTACCAAGAAATTTACATGTCCCACTAGTACTCTTCTTATCTACTCTACAACCCGCATAGTCGGCATCCAAATAACTCGTCATAGAGAAATCTCCGGTTTTCGGATACCATAGACCCATTCCAATTGTGTCCTTAATATAACGAATAATGTGTTTTACCGCAATAAGATGGGACTCTTTGGGACACGATTGAAATCTAGCACAAAGACACACACTAAACATGATGTCCGGCCTACTTGCTGTTAAATATAAAAGACTGCCTATCATGCTTCTAAACAATTTAATATCAACATCTTTACCTTAGTCATCCTTATCAAGCTTGGTTGTAGTTGCCATGGGAGTGTTGCAAACTTTAGAGTCTTCAAGTCCAAACTTCTTTACGAGTTCCATTGCGTATTTGGCTTGGCATATGAAGTTCCCATCTTGCAATTGCTTGATTTGGAGTCCAAGAAAGAAATTAAGCTCACCCATTGAAGACATTTCAAATTCACATTGCATAACCTTTTCAAATTCCTTGCATAAAAACTCATTAGTAGAACTAAAAATTATATCATCAACATAAATTTGCACAATTAAAATGTCATTATCAACATGCTTAGTGAATAGTGTTGTATCTACTTTGCCTTTAATAAAATCATTTGAAATGAGAAAACTAGAAAGCCTTTCATACCAAGCTCTTGGAGCTTGTTTCAATCCATACAAAGCTTTATCAAGTTTAAAAACAAAATTAGGATGAACATGATCAATAAAATCGGGAGGTTGTTCAACATAAACTTCTTCATTTATAAAACCATTCAAAAATGCACTTTTCACATCCATTTGAAAAAGTTTAAAATTTTTGAAAGATGCAAAAGCTAGTGTCATCCGTATGGCTTCAAGCCGTGCTACGGGTGCAAAGGTCTCCTCAAAGTCAATTCCCTCAACTTGAGTGTAACCTTGGGCCACTAACCTAGCCTTATTCCTAATCACATTTTCGGACTCATCCATCTTGTTTCTAAAGATCCACTTAGTACCAATTATTGGTCTATCGTGGGGCCTAGGAACAAGGTGCCAAACTTGGTTGCGCTCAAATTGATTGAGTTCCTCTTGCATGGCTAGCAACCAATATGAGTCCGCCTCGACTTCGAGGATGCTTTTGGGTTCAAAATGAGAAATGAAAGCAAAGTTACCACATAGGTCATGGAGTTTGGAGCGAGTTGTTACCCCTTTAGAGGCATCACCTAAGATGAGCTCCTTGGGATGATTTGTGGCATATCTCCAAGCTTTAGGAAGCGGTTGAGAGCTTTCCTCTTTATCCTCTTGAACATCACCAATAGATTCTTGCTTTTCTTCTTGAGCGGGTGAGTCCTTTACGGATAGTCTCTCCATGTTATCACCTAATGGTTCAATCTCTACAACATTCTCAACAAACACATTAGATTCTTCAAATTTAACATGTATGGATTCTTCAATGGTAAGTGAAGATCTATTGAATACTCTATAAGTTTTACTAATTGTAGAATATCCAACAAAGATTACTTCATAAGCCTTAGCATCAAATTTACCCAAGTTATCTTTAGTGTTCAAAACAAAACACTTGCATCCAAAAACTTTGAAATATGCAACATTAGGTTTTCTAAAATGATACATTTCAAAAGATGTTTTGGAAGAATTTTTACATAAATAAATACGATTTGATATATAGCATGCGGTGTTTACGGCCTCGGCCCATAGATATTGAGGGAGGTCATACTCACTTATCATTGTCCTAGCCATCTCTTGAAGTGTTCTATTTTTCCTTTCTACAACTCCATTTTGTTGTGGAGTTCTAGGACAAGACATTTCATGCTTAATTCCCTTTTCATCACAATAAGTCATGAAGAGTTGGTTAACAAACTCACCACCTCTATCACTCCTTATTCTCAAAATCGAAAAACCCTTTTCTTTTTCAACTCTTTTTCAAAAAATATTAAAATGAGAAAAAGCTTGATCTTTGTGTTCCAAGAAGAAAACCCAAGTGAAACAGGAAAAATCATCAACTAAAACAAATGCAAATCTACTACCATTTAAGCTTTTAGTTTTAGTTGGTCCAAAAGATCCATATGAATTAATTCTAATGGTCTAGTTGACATGATATCCTTGATTGGTTTGAAGGAAGACTTGGTTTGTTTCTCAAGTTGGCACGCACCACAAATGCGGTCTTTCTCAAACTTCAAGCAAGGTATGCCCTTCACCAATTCCTTAGAATTAATCCTAGAAAGATAGTCAAAAGATGCATGTCCTAATCTTCTATGCCAAAGCCAAGAATTTTCATCAAAACCATTTAAGCATTTAGTAGAACATTCCACATTAAGCATGTCAATGATATAAACATTATCATCACGAAAACCGGTGAGAATACAATCATTGGTTTTAACATCAAAGATTTTGCAAGAAGAATCATCAAAAACAACCTTAAGTCCACGGTCACAAAATTGACTAATGCTAAGCAAATTATGCTTCAAACCATCAACAAGTACAACATTTTCTATAATAGGAGATGCACCAATTTGAATGTTACCTATACCGATGATATTCCCCTTGGAGTCATCCCCGAAGGTGACGGAGCCACCTTCCTCGTACCTTGATAGGGTTGTAAAGTTATTGATGTCCCACGTCATGTGTCTTGAACAACCACTATCAAGGTACCACCGCTCCCTACGTCTTGGAGTCTTGGTGTGTACCTATATCAAATAATTTAGGACTTGATTTTGGTACCCACATTTTCTTGGGTCCTAAAGAGTTAGTTTCATTAACCCAAACAAGATTATTGGTTCTATTTACTTGATCATAACAAAATTTAGCCAAATGTCCATTCTTACCACAATATGTGCATCTATACACTCTACCATATTTAAAAGCATAGTGAGTGTGTGATTTGTGAGCATGAGAATTGTGAGCATGAAAAGATTTAGCATGAGAAGTGTTATGTATAGTGTGAGCATGAGGAATCTTAACATGTGAATCTTTAGCATGAGAGGTGTGCTTTTTAGAAAACATTTCTTCAAGTTTCTTAGTGTTAAAAGCACAATCCTTTAAAGTCTTTTCAAAATCAACAATTCTAGTTTTTAAAGAAGAAATTTCTTTTTCATCAATCTTAGGAAATTTTGCTTTACAAGCAACTTTGTAAGCACTAAATTCATTTTGGGTAGAAATTAGATTTGAAGAAATTTCATCTTTTTCTTTAAAAATAATAGCAAGTTGATTTTTGAGAAGAGCAACTTCCTTTTCTAATTTAGAGCATTCAATCTTTTTATTATCATAGGTTTCTGAAAGTTCAATAAAGGCATGAATAAGAACTTCTTTGCTTAATTCATCATCTTCATCATCAAGAGGTTGAGGGGTTACCTTTGGTGTGTTTGCCATGAAACACATATTCGCTATATCCGCCTCTTCCTCGGACTCGCTTTCTGAATTCCAAGTTGCCTTGTACGCTTTCTTTTCTTCCGGTTTCTTTGGCTTGAAGGAGGAGGTCATCTTCTTCTTGAACTCTGGGCAATCCGCCATGATGTGTCCGGGCTTTCGGCAATTGTAGCATATAATTCTTCTCTCCTCTTTGCCTTCAAATTTCCTTCAGAAGTTGAGCTTGTTCCTCCGGTACATTCTCTTCACATTGCGAACAAGTAGTGATAGCTCCTCATCTTCTTCTTCATCTTCTTCATCGTCTTCAAGAGTGGATGAAGACTTGAAGGCTATGGATTTCTTCTTTAGTGGAGCGGCCTCTTCTCTTGCTTTCTTTTCCATCTCATGGGTCTTTAAGTTCCCAATTAGACTAATTAGATCCATCTCATCCTTTTCGTTCAATTCTTTCAAGGTGGTGGCCTTGATCTCCCATGATGTAGGAAGTGCTCGAATCACTTTTCGCACCTTTTGGTCATTGGAGATGTCATCACCTAAAGAAGAAAGAGCATTGGTGATTTTAGTAAATCAAGTAATCATACAATCAATAGATTCTTCATCAATCATTTTAAAGGATTCATATTGGGACCTTAAGAGATCTATCTTAGCTCTCTTAACTTGTGAAGTCCCCTCATGTGTGACCAATAAATGTTGCCAAATCTCATAGGCGGATTGGCAATGAATTACCCGTGTAAGGTCATCCTCATTCAAGGCGGTTAATAGGGAGTTTTGGGCCTTGGAGTTAGCCTCATATTCTCTAAAGGTGAAGTCGGTCCAAGTGCTCTCATCACTATCGGGTACAACAAAGGGTTTGGTCAAGGATTTAGCAACTAAGCTACCTAAGGATTGCAAAAAGATAGTCATCCTAACCTTTCAAATAGGGAAATTGAGTCCATCAAATTTAGGAGGGGTTTTGATGTTATCGGCCATATTTACTAGTGAATGAATGAAAGAATGCAAATGTTGATTAGCAAGTTTTAAGGATCTCTCTATGGATGTTAAGCCAAAACCTAGAGTCCAAGCTCTGATACCAATTGAAAATCACCTAGAGGGGGGGGGTGAATAGTTGATAATGCTAATCAATGCACAATATAAAAATTATGATGCAACAATCTCACAAAGCAAGTGAATATAGAATTGAATGTAGAGAGCAAGTAATAAGAGCAAATGAAAATGGAGCAAGAAATAAGAGCAAGTAAACCAAACACAAACACCGAGAATTGTTATCGAGGTTCGATCACCAATGTAACGCCCCGATCCGGCGGGTACGGAGACGTTACTGCAACGTATATACGCAGGTCAGAAACACCCTCACGTATATACGCTAAGCATCAGTACAGGCAAGAATCAGAGTACGGAAGCACGTGGCGCATTATACATTCCAACATATGAGTACAATTACAAAGTTATCACCAGAGGTGACAAATATTACAATAATATTACATCACCGATAGGCGCAAATGCGAGAATACAAGGAGATGTACAAGTATGAACAGTACAAAAACAGGCTCAGAGTCATAACAGGAAAACTCTAGAGCCGCACAAGGGGGCCTGGAAGGATGGGGTTCTGAACGGTCTGCTGATGATTCACGCTACCGCTGCGCCACTCAAGTCAGCAACTGGAATTCTACAAGCTCCAAGCCCTGACATGCTCCAAACTCCAGGACCTGGACATGAGAATCCAGGGGAGTCAGATAGAACTCCCCAGGCGAGTAGTGATACGAAAGCCAGATGGCGTGCAAGGATAAACACACATGTATCGATAAAACCGAATCATAATCAAGCATTGAAAACCGTGTCGTGAGCATAAGCATGTATAATCAGGTAGATATATAACAAGTGATATCAAGCAGGAACTACTCATGGAATGATAAGATAGGAGCAGTAGACTGATGGAATGGAACATGGGTAATAAAACAGGATATGAGTAGCTAATATGATAATAATCATAAAACAGGAAATCCAATGTAAAACCCGATGGAATCAAACTCGGCAAAGCATACAACGGATCCATAGTTGGCATCTTTTATTATTATTATTACATGTCTTACCCTGATGTCTAGATATGTGAACTAGCGTCCCAGCACACATATATCCACATCTGAGTAAAGCAAGATTGTTATTGGAAACCAACGGGGGTATCAACGAACAATGTTTACAGTGGGTCCCGTGCATACCCGGGACCACGGCCCAGGATGTTCCGTTGCTTGGTGACGGAACCTACCGCAAGGCGATTCAGGAGGGTCTTATGGATGCCCTTATCAAGATGGTACCAGCAAGGAGGGAGCCAGCTCTCTCCTCGGTCCCCTGGAGGCCCACAGGTCAGACCGGAAGTTTTAGTTACACAACATGCCTAATACCACTGTAAACACGAACATGTATTGATAGCCGCAAGTTTCCCCCGACCCGATGCAAGTTGTTCCTTTTAAGATTTATTATGTAGTTATCAATTTACGGGAATAGCAGGTCAAGACATGATCAGGAGTTCAGGAGTACATGAGTACTATAGATTCAGGTCACTGTATATATAATACAAGATAATAAGTACAAGATTCAAGTCACTGCATGTAATGCAGGATAACAAGTATAGTATTCCCGTAAATGAGATAATCACAGGTCAAGTATATCATGCTGGGTGTCAAGGGATAGCATGACAAGATGGTGATATTAGACAGGTAACCAGTCATGTCAAGAGATTGATATTAGTCTGATGGCAAGTCATGTCATAATAAGAGGCATCTGCCAATTAGTAGCATGTCCGGTATCAGGTGATAACACCTCAGTTGACAGGTGATACAAACAGGTGTTATATAGTAGCATGAAATTGACAGGCATGAAGTAATGGCATGCCAAGTGTTAACACATCAGGTAAGTACATGGCATGTGATAAAGTAGTAGCTGAGCACAACCAAGCGGAGCTGAGCAAGCTGGAGGCACAGACAGCAAACAGTATTTAACACTGGAGCGTCTGGTAAGGTTACCGGGACAACTCGGCTTAAGGTGCGAGTAAAAAATCCGGCAGCCTCTCGCCTAGACGAATCTAGTGGTAAAGTGCTGAGTGCTGATCATGATAACCAGGCGGAGCTGAAGAACCTGACGGTCCCAATCACTTTCCTTTCGAGATAGTGAGAGACCGGAGGCTGAAGGACGGAGAGACCTGACGATCCCAATCACTTCCCTTTCGAGATAGTGAGAGACCGGAGGCTGAAGGTTCCGGAGGTCAAGTACGCTCGGGGTTTAAGCGCACTTTCGGTGGCTACTAGCCATCCCAGGAGTGGGCAGAAACTCAGAGTCCAACGACCATGAAGGGTCGGCCACGCATGGTATAAAGCAGTAATATACAACATAGGCATGGTATATGTACAAGAATTAAACTACCCTAATACAAGCATTCGTCACAAAGTAATACATGTCCAGTCATTGGCACTCGGCCATACACATATAAAGGGACTCAGCCCAATACGTAATACATGAAAACATGGAATAAAATACATGTCGACCCGACAAAGCAGGGAAACCCAAATGGAGGCGGGAGCGAGGACACTCGCCTAAATCTCCGGAAGAACCGAAAACTCTAAAATCCATGGAACTCGCGTACGCGCCATAAATATAATAAGTGAAGAGGAGAGAGAAAGAGTTAGAGAGAGAAAGAGAGAGGAAAACTAGAGAGAGAAGTATGTGGAAGAAGAGAGTGCACAGGGAGACGCGGGTTTTGAGAGTGAGACGCGGGAGTCGCAGACGCGGGAGTCACAGACGCGGGAATCGCGTCGCAAAGGTGCCACAAAAGCAGGTTTCGAGACCCGCGTTCAAGTCAGGACACGAGAAGAACGCGGACGCAGTCATGGGTTCCGCGTCGTGTTAGCATGAGAAGAACACAGACGCGGGCATTAGCTCCGCGTCATGCAGACATGAAAGGGACACAGACGCGGGCATGGACTCCGCGTTGCGTCGGTACAAGAACGCGAAGGCCGCGTTTAAACAGATGCCAAGAACGCGAATATCCGCGTTAAGGCGTTGCCTGGACGCGGGGTGAGATCCGCGTCAGCAATATACAGAGAGGAGGAGGGAGAGAGAAAGGGAAAGGTGCTTGCTTTGGTGGTGGTGTTATTTGGTGGAGGAGTTGGATTTTGATGGAGTAATGAAAAAGAAGGTGAAGGAGGTGATGTTTGGAGGTTGAAGTAGTGGAGATGGAGGTGGTGTTGTGATGGTGGAAGTGAAGATAGTGGTGGAAAATAGTAGAGGTGATGGTGATGTTAGTTGTTGTCGTTGTAATCGTCACCGTAATGATTACCGGAATAATCGCGAACGATTACCGGAATAATCATCGGAGATATTACCGATGAAGAGGAGCTCGGCCCCATTCCAAAGGCGGTGGCCGACTCTTGTTGTGGTGATGGGGTGGTGGTTTTGTGGAGGGTTTTGATGGTGGTAGTATTTTTGGAGAAGGTAAAGGAGAAGGTGGAGGCTTTGGTGGAGTTGTTGGAGTCTGTGGTGGTTTACATGGAGATGGAGGAGGAAGAAGATGAAGGTAAGGAGTTGGAGAAGTTGTAGTAATTGTTGTTGTGGTGGAGATGAAGGAGGAGTTGGTGGTGGTTAAGGTGTTGGTGAAGAGAAAATGAAGTGGAAAGGAGAAGGAAAGGTTTATATAGGATTTGGAATTGTGAAGGAGATGTAAAAAATATTTAGGGAGGGGGTTTTTTGTAAAATGGAGAGGTGAGGTGGCCCTTTGGCCGGCCATGGTGATGGGAGAGAAGTTGGATATTTTGGAGAAGATATTTTTGGAGGAAAGGAGATATTTTTGGAGGAAGAATGTAGAAGATAATGGAAGAATGGAGAAGTTTGGAGAATTTGGTGGAAGGAAAAGGAAGGAAATAAAAAGGAAAAAGGAAAAAAATGAAAAGAGAAAGATATTTTCTTGAAAGAAAAAGTGAAAATAATTAGAGTAGCGGATTCCCGGGATTCGGTTGCGGATGCGGAAAACTTTCGGAAAAATACCGAAATCGTCCGAAAATCAAGTATCTCGGAACGACCCGCAAAAATTCTCAAAAATCAAGAATATTATTCTAAGAATCATAGTGAAATCCATTTCAAGAAATTCTTTATAGTTTTTAAATTAAAAATCCTGAAATCGGCCGCCAATATCGGTCGACACCAAATCTGGCAGAAATCTGATAAATTCTGAAAATTCTCAAAAAATGAATTAAAATAGTAAATATTATTCTAAGCAAATATGGGAAAGCAGTTTCTCAAAATTTGACTCCATTTGTAAATTAAAAATCTAGGAATCGGTCAGCGGTGCTAGTCGACACCGGTTTTGAAGATTTTCCATTTAATTCAGAAAAATTTCAGAAAATCATAGAAAATCTAAAATATTGGAAAATGATGTTTGAAACTAAAATCGGTAAAATCTGAATGCCAGAAAGACTAAATTGAGTAAGACACTAGGATCGGGTCCCTGGTTCAGAGAAGAGCAGACTCTGAGTCCACGAATCCGGATCCAAGACAAAACGATCATATAAATAATTCATAATACAAAATAAATATAGGAAGTAAATCAAAAAATACGATCGAAAAATCCGAATACGCAACTAAGTACGTATTCCGGGAGCGGGGTGTTACATTCCATCCACCTTACAAAAAATTGCGTCCTCGCAATTTCGATAAGGGGTAAAATGAACACAAAGGGGACATGGGTGGAATTTATACCATTCAAGATATGAAGTACTATAGGTAGGGATCTCAAGTTGGCGAAACAGTAATCAGAATATAGATATCTTCTGCACCTCTGGTTGTATAAGTTTTTGAACGGTACCAAATAATACTGATCTGATGTCGTTACTTTGCAATAGAGTTGGATACTTGATAGCCCTCCGAGAATAAGCCAGAATACTAAAGATATAGGAAACCCTGATAGTCATGAGCATAATAAAGAAGATCGATAATTGAGAATTCCGAATACCAGGCATCAATCACTCTGAAAGATATAGCCGAAAATGTAGAATATCAGTAGAGAATTCCGACTACTGACTTCTGAAAGATAACCCGATTAGGATCAATCCTGAGAATACCCGAGCACCATAGAGTCAGCCGAAGAGATCATATAATAGCTTTATTCAGAACCAGCCACTACCTCTCTAGTCTACTCATATCTTAAGTTGGTATAAGGCTTCGAAAACCAAAACAGGGGAAAGATGGAAGGGATTAGGAATCAAAGGAAAGATGATCAAGAATAGATAACTCTGTACTTGTAGTTGGATTGTATAATCAGGACTCATGCATTCCAGTTGCAAATTTCTTTACCATTAATTTGTAGTCTGGACGTACTGAGGATGTGAGAACCTAGGCTCTGATACAATCCTGTAACGCCCCGATCTGGCGGGTACGGAGACGTTACTGCAACGTATATACGCAGGTCAGAAACACCTTCACGTATATACGCTAAGCATCAGTACAGGCAAGAATCAGAGTACGGAAGCATGTGGTGCATTATACATTCCAACATATGAGTACAATTACAAAGTTATCACCAGAGGTGACAAATATTACAATAATATTACATCACCGATAGGCGCAAATGCGAGAATACAAGGAGATGTACAAGTATGAACAGTACACAAACTGGCTCAGAGTCATAACAGGAAAACTCTAGAGCCGCACAAGGGGGCCTGGAAGGATGGGGTTCTGAACGGTCTGCTGATGATTCACGCTACCGCTGCGCCACTCAGGTCAGCAACTGGAATTCTACAAGCTCCAAGCCCCGACATGCTCCAAGCTCCAGGACCTGAACATGAGAATCCAGGGGAGTCAGATAGAACTCCCCAGGTGAGTAGTGATACGAAAGCCAGATGGCGTGCAAGGATAAACACACGTGTATCGATAAAACCGAATCATAATCAAGCATTGAAAACCGTGTCGTGAGCATAAGCATGTATAATCAGGTAGATATATAACAAGTGATATCAAGCAGGAACTACTCATGGAATGATAAGATAGGAGCAGTAGACTGATGGAATGGAACATGGGTAATAAAACAGGATATGAGTAGCTAATATGATAATAATCATAAAACCGGAAATCCAATGTAAAACCCGATGGAAGCAAACTCGGCAAAGCATACAACGGATCCATAGTTGGCATCTTTTATTATTATTATTACTCGTCTTACACTGATGTCTAGATATGTGAACTAGCGTCCCAGCACACATATATCCACATCTGAGTAAAGCAAGATTGTTATTGGAAACCAACGGGGGTATCAACGAACAATGTTTACAGTGAGTCCCGTGCATACCCGGGACCACGGCCCAGGATGTTCCGTTGCTTGGTGATGGAACCTACCGCAAGGCGATTCAGGAGGGTCTTATGGATGCCCTTATCAAGATGGTACCAGGAAGGAGGGAGCCAGCTCTCCCCTCGGTCCCCTGGAGGCCCACAGGTCAGACTGGAAGTTTTAGTTGCACAACATGCCTAATACCACTGTAAACACGAACATGTATTGATAGCCGCAAGTTTCCCCCGACCCGATGCAAGTTGTTCCTTTTAAGATTTATTATGTAGTTATCAATTTACGGGAATAGCAGGTACAAGACATGATCAGGAGTTTAGGAGTACATGAGTACTATAGATTCAGGTCACTGTATATATAATACAGGATAATAAGTACAAGATTCAAGTCACTGCATGTAATGCAGGATAACAAGTATAGTATTCCCGTAAATGAGATAATCACAGGTCAAGTATATCATGCCGGGTGTCAAGGGATAGCATGACAAGATGGTGATATTAGACAGGTAACCAGTCATGTCAAGAGATTGATATTAGTCCGGTGGCAAGTCATGTCATAACAAGGGGCATCTGCCAATTAGTAGCATGTCTGGTGTCAGGTGATAACACCTCAGTTGACAGGTGATACAAACAGGTGTTATATAGTAGCATGAAATTGACAGGCATGAAGTAATGGCATGCCAAGTGTTAACACATCAGGTAAGTACATGGCATGTGATAAAGTAGTAGCTGAGCACAACCAAGCGGAGCTGAGCAAGCTGGAGGCACAGACAGCAAACAGTATTTAACACTGGAGCGTCTGGTAAGGTTACCGGGATAACTCGGCTTAAGGTGCGAGTAGAAAATCTGGCAGCCTCTCGCCTAGACGAATCTAGTGGTAAAGTGCTGAGTGCTGATCATGATAACCAGGCGGAGCTGAAGAACCTGACAGTCCCAATCACTTCCCTTTCGAGATAGTGAGAGACTGGAGGCTAAAGGACGGAGAGACCTGACGATCCCAATCACTTTCCTTCGAGATAGTGAGAGACCGGAGGCTGAAGGTTCCGGAGGTCAAGTACGCTCGGGGTTTAAGCGCACTCTCAGTGGCTACTAGCCATCCCAGGAGTGGGCAGAAACCCAGAGTCCAACGACCATGAAGGGTCGGCCACGCATGGTATAAAGCAGTAAAATACAACACAGGCATGGTATATGTACAAGAATTAAACTACCCTAATACAAGCATTCGTCACAAAGCAATACATGTCCAGTCATTGGCACTCGGCCATACACATATACAGGGACTCAGCCCAATACATAATACATGAAAACATGGAATAAAATACATGTCGACCTGACAAAGCAGGGAAACCCAAATGGAGGCGAGAGCGAGGACACTCGCCTAAATCTCCGGAAGAACCGAAAACTCTAAAATCCATGGAACTCGCGTACGCGCCATAAATATAATAAGTGAAGAGGAGAGAGAAAGAGTTAGAGAGAGAAAGAGAGAGGAAAACTAGAGAGAGAAGTATATGGAAGGAGAGAGTGCACAGGGAGATGCGAGTTTTGAGAGTGAGACGCGGGAGTCGCAGACGCGGGAGTCACAGACGCGGGAATCGCGTCGCAAAGGTGCCACAAACGCGGGGTTCGAGACCCGCGTTCAAGTCAGGACACGAGAAGAACGCGGACGCGGTCATGGGTTTTGCGTCGCGTTAGCATGAGAAGAACACAGACGCGGGCATTAGCTTCGCGTCGTGCAGACATGAAAGGGACACAGACGCGGGCATGCACTCCGCGTTGCGTCGGTACAAGAACGCGAAGGCCGCGTTTAAACAGATGCCAAGAACGCAAAGATCCGCGTTAAGGCATTGCCTGGACGCGGGGGTGAGATCCGCGTCAGCAATATACAGAGAGGAGGAGGGAGAGAGAAAGGGAAAGGTGCTTGCTTTGGTGGTGGTGTTATTTGGTGGAGGAGTTGGATTTTGATGGAGTAATGAAAAAGAAGGTGAAGGAGGTGATGTTTGGAGGTTGAAGTAGTGGAGATGGAGGTGGTGTTGTGATGGTGAAAGTGATGGTGGAAGTGAAGATAGTGGTGGAAAATAGTAGAGGTGATGGTGATGTTAGTTGTTGTCGTTGTAATCGTCACCGTAATGATTACCGGAATAATCTCGAACGATTACCGGAATAATCATCGGAGATATTACCGACGAAGAAGAGCTCGGCCCCAATCCAAAGGAGGTGGTCGGCTCTTGATGTGGTGATGGGGTTGTGGTTTTGTGGAGGGTTTTGATGGTGGTGGTATTTTTGGAGAAGGTAAAGGAGAAGGTGGAGGCTTTGGTGGAGTTGTTGGAGTTTGTGGTGGTTTACATGGAGATGGATGTGGAAGAAGATGAAGGTAAGGAGTTGGAGAAGTTGCAGTAGTTATTGTTGTGGTGAAGATGAAGGAGGAGTTGGTGGTGGTTATGGTGTTGGTGAAGAGAAAATGAAGTGGAAAGGAGAAGGAAAGGTTTATATAGGATTTGGAATTGTGAAGGAGATGTAAAAATATTTAGGGAGGGGTTTTTTTGTAAAATGGAGAGGTGAGGTGGCCCTTTGGCCGGCCATGGTGATGGGAGAGAAGTTGGATATTTTGGAGAAGATATTTTTGGAGGAAAGGAGATATTTTTGGAGGAAGAATGTAGAAGATAATGGAAGAATGGAGAAGTTTGGAGAATTTGGTGGAAGGAAAAGGAGGGATAGAAAAAGGAAAAAGGAAAAGAAAATGAAAAGAGAAAGATATTTTCTTGAAAGAAAAAGTGAAAATAATTAGAGTAGCGGATTCCCGGGATTCGGTTGCGGATGCGGAAAACTTTCGGAAAAATACCGAAATCGTCCGAAAATCAAGTATCTCGGAACGACCCGCAAAAATTCTCAAAAATCAAGAATATTATTCTAAGAATCATGGTGAAATCCATTTAAAGAAATTCTTTATAGTTTTTAAATTAAAAATTCTGTAATCGGCCGCCAATATCGGTCGACACCAAATCTGGCAGAAATCTGATAAATTCTGAAAATTTCCAAAAAATGAATTAAGATAGTAAATATTATTCTAAGCAAATATGAGAAAGCGGTTTCTCAAAATTTGACTCCATTTATAAATTAAAAATCTAGGAATCGGTCAGCGGTGCTAGTCGATACCGGTTTTGAAGATTTTCCATTTAATTCAGGAAAATTCCAGAAAATTATAGAAAATCTAAAATATTGGAAAATGATGTTTGAAACTGAAATCGGTCAAATCTGAATGCCGAAAAGACCAAATTGAGTAAGACACTAGGATCGGGTCTCTGGTTCAGAGAAGAGCAGACTCTGAGTCCACGAATCCGGATCCAAGACAAAACGATCATATAAATAATTAATAATACAAAATAAATATAGGAAGTAAATTGAAAAATACGATCGAAAAATCTGAATACGCAACTAAGTACGTATTCCGGGAGCGGGGTGTTACAACCCAGCTCTACTTCCCCGCCTTCCCCAGAAGGATTCCAACCACTTCCACTATCACAAAGATGTTACAAATTCACCGGAGTACCCAACTCCACAATCTCAAGAACAAGAAATCTCTTAGTAGTCAAAAGACTATAAACTCTCTCTTTCAAAATTCTCTTCCCTTACAAAGGTCCTTAGAGAACAATGAGTAGGAATGAAGCTCTTGAGTGCAAGGAGAAAAGAAAAAGAAATCAGAGAGTTCTTGAAAACACTTCAGAAAATGAGAGAGAATTTCAGCATAAAAACCAAGAAACCAAGTCTCTTTGAATGCCTTAAACTTGTGGAAATTTTGATAATTTTTCTTGTAATAATTGGTAAATGAACCTCTCCCCAAACACCCCTATTTATAGGAGTGGGCTTGGGTTTAGAGATAAAACATATTTAAGGCTAATCAGAAAGTATTAAAACCAAAACATGTCATTTAACACACTTAAGTGAGAAAAGGACAAAAAATAAACCAGCTTAGAAAATAGCCGTTACTGTTCAAACGGCTACCTCGGTCGACCGGCCGGTCGACCGCTAGTTAAAAAAAATAGCCGTTACAGGCTGACGGTCGACCGCCCGGTCGACCCAAAAATACAGAGAGCAGAAGTCTTGCAGTCAGGCATGTCGCGGTCGATCGTCCGGGTCGACCATGAAACGTGCACACTGATACGCACAGCTGCCAGAACTCCGGTCGACTGGGTCGGCCGACCGGCTTGACCTGACATTGGGTCGGTCGACCCTGGCGGTCGACCGGCTCAGGTCAAAAGCCAAAACAAAAACGAAATTTTGAGGAGATATCTATTTTTAACAAAATAGTTTTGAATAGAGATATATATAATGGATAAAAATGAGTTTGTAGGCTGAAGATAGTATACAAACTATTTTTGTACATATTATAGGAAATATGTTTGGAAACAAGATGTGCGCAAAAACGTGTGTGATAGAGCTTCAAACCTATTCACTATTCTTTAACAAAACTCTAAACTAAAAACAAATCTAATAAAT
Organism: Agave tequilana; assembly: GCA_038442645.1. NCBI lineage: Eukaryota > Viridiplantae > Streptophyta > Magnoliopsida > Asparagales > Asparagaceae > Agave > Agave tequilana. The sequence continues at coordinate 43,968 of JAVJIF010012320.1, forward strand.
TATCTTGAGCAATCTTGAAGTCTTGAGCCATGCAATGCCTTGCTAGAGCCTTCTCTTCTATGTTCCTTCCTTGATGTGCAAAAAGCCTTCTTTGCTTCATGAACCTAGAAGTTCTTGAAATAGATAAGCAATGGCCTCCAAATATGGTACTAACCTGAAACTTATCTTAAACAAACTAAATAGCTCTTATTTGTTTTGTTATCATCAAAACTCTAAACAAATGGAGAGTGTAACCTTTTGGGCCAACACTAATCAGGACCCATCAGTTTTTCCCAAACCCGGTGCAAGTTATCTTATTATAATATTTTATGTAATTATCAATCTACAGGAATAACAAGAGCAGGACTTGATCAGGAATTCAGGAGTACACGTATAAAAGGAATACAAGTCACTATATATAACACAGGATAACAGGTACAGGATTTCAATAAATGTGATAATCACAGATTAGGTGTTAACAGAACAGGTGGCAGGTGATAAGTCTATGCGCCGGAAAGAAGAAGAGAGTGATGGGTGTAAAGATTTCCTTGAATCAAATGAAACTATTACAACCAGACTTTTCCTTCCAGTTACAAGGGAGGGAGGATGTTGAGTCTTGAATCCCCCCTTTGTTTAAGGCTGGGTTCTTCGTGTGGCGGTGGAGAGTGAGTCTTGTTCTCCGTTGACCGGATGACCGTCGGGACCGTCGGGGGATCTTCTCTCTGGGTGGTAGAAAGAGTAACACAGCTCTGTCTACCAAAACTCTTAAAGAGAAGGTAGGCGAAGAGCAGCTCGTACGCAGCAAGCTTGACGAAGAGTCTTCTCTCTCTCTTTGTTGATGATCTCCTCTTTGATGCCTGATCCTTCTTTTTTTTTTACCGCCCCCCTCTTCTGATTGCCGATTGCCGATTTTTTTCGACCTCATAGCAAACGAGGCTATTTATAGAGGTCCTAGGGGGTGAACGTGCCCCCTGAAAACGCTCCACAATGAGGGGCCACTTCCCGCTACTTGTGCGGTGACTGGCCCCGTAATCCGGGTGGTTACAACTGAGGCGCGGGTTTAGACCCACGCGCCTTGTTGCTGAGACGCGGGTGTCGAGCCAACGCGCCTTGATGCTGAGACGCGGGTGTCGAGCCAACGCGCCTTGATGCTGAGACGCGGGTGTCGAGCCAACGCGCCTTGAACTTGAGACTCTGCTTTTATTGGCTTGTCTTTTAGTGACTTTTAGACAGCTTACAGAACCCCCTCCAAAGTTTTCGATATTCCGCAGTTAACTGGAACGGATTTCGAAATACTTTGGACTCTAGCTGAATTCACCTTCATGACTGGACTGTTGATGCTCCGGGTTCGATCTTATCTGGAGTTGGTCTTCATGAGTGTACTGTTGAACTCTTTGAAGCCACCAGAGTTGATCGTGTTGAGTGTCTAGATACACAGTCTAAACCTCCCCGATTGCTTTTTAAGTCTGTCGTGGGTGTGCTTTAAGCCAAGAGTGGTTGGTCTTCTGCTTGTGCCAGTGTACTGTTGAACTGATTTGCAGAAGCAGGAGGCCAAACGCAGGTTCCTTTTGAAAAGCAGAGATGGTACTGCTTTAAAGACGCGACTTCCATAGGGTGCGTCTTTTGGCAATGGAAACGCGTCTGATCTTCCATAAGGCAGACGCGATGTTAGGCCCGCTTGGACGGACGCGGACTTAGGAAAGACGCACCTCTAATAAAGACGCGATTTTCTGAGCGCAACGCGACTTTCTGGGTGCATTTATGGTGGTGCTGACGGGGCACGACCATCGAAGAGGCGTGTTCGTTGGGTGCGAATCTGTGCCATGTCATGATTGCGCTGCCAGTTGGCCTGGGGGAACCGGCGGGATTTCACCTTTTGGCGCGCGGGTCATGATTGCGCTGCCAGTTGGCCTGGGGAACCGGCGGGATTTTCACCTTTTGGCGCGCGGGCTTCCCGGTTCATTAAATGAACTGCTCCACGTGTCGAATGATGACTCGCTGCGGAGCTACGGTGCGCGATCTTTGCTGCAGAGAAACTGATTTGCTCCACGCGTCAAGCGATGACTCGCTGCAGAACTAATCGAGCCACGCGCCGCGTATCTTCGCGAATCCTTGTGCCTATAAAAGGCAACAGTAAGAGAGAGATCTCTTCTTCTCTGAACGCACTTGCTTAGAGAATTAAGAAAGAGAATTTTTTCTTCTCTGTTCATCTCTTGAACTATTCAACTCCGTTACTGGATTTTTGAACGGTTCATCTCCATTACTAGCGATGGCACCCAAGACCAAGCCAACCGCATCGTCCTCAAAGGCGACCGTCGCCGAGGCCCAGAGGGGCACTTCCTCTGCGCAGGGCGTTATTTTTCGAGGTAAAATGCCATTTAGGTTAAACTTCACCATTACTGGAAGTTTGAGGAACCCTAAAAGACATCTTTTTAGAGGAGAACCATTAACACAGGATATGAACCGGTTTGATTCTCAGACGCGGTCTCAGACGCAGTCTTTGAGTTGATAACCAAGGCGCGGGTTTGACGTCCTGGTGCCAGTGGGCTCTGCACTTCGGATCCTTCACTTAGAATATTTCTAATTGTGAGGGGTTCGGACGCGGTCTTGGTTTGCAGAACGCGGATTTGATCCTTGCGTTCTGTGCCATCAGCTGCCGATTTTGATGAATCTGGCACCTGAGTCTAAGCACTTTCTAATTCTAAGTCTTGGTTTGCAGAACGCGGATTTGATCCTTGCGTTTCTTTCACCTTGACGCGGATTTGCAGGTCTGGACGCGGATTTGATAATTCCTGCGTCCAGTATCTCTTCTGCGTTTGAACTGCAGACACTTGGTATTTTTTTCTTCTTATTTCGGATAAGATGTCTGATCAAGTGCCACACCCTACTGCCCTACTCGCCAAGAATCGCCATTTTGGACATGTAGGAGGTGCCGACCATAATTTGACCTTTGTGCTGCAAAGGACTGTACCTGTGACTGCTGACCGGTCGCAGGGGCGCAAGAAAAGGCTTTCTGATGTTGACAGGACAACCCTTCGGGCGCTTATGACTGATGCAGCATTCCAAACGGATGCTCGCGTCAAGCTAGAGAAGCCTGCCTTCTTCTTCGGAGATCGTATTGGCGATGGCGGCTATTCCACGTATGATGGAAATTATAGATGGCTCCGTCAGATAGGGGATAGAAGATTCTTTCTTCCAGACATGGAGAGGATGTTCCCGCTGTCTTACCTCCAGCACATGTCCGTCCCGCGGAAGATGAAATGGGACGTTTCCCGCTACGTCCCTGAGGTTACCCTCGGTGACTTGGGCTTCCAGAAGGTATACCGTCATGACAGTCATGATAGGGCGGTTCTCGGCCTGTTCCCTGGTCGCGCAAGTCTGATCTCCCAGTCGGGGAGATACCAAAACTCGGCACTACTTTCCTCAACTCGTTCATGCAAGTAGAGGGTGATTATCCGGTCGAGTTTCGCGCGCCCGGGTGGGTTCATACCACTGAGAAGTATTGGTGGTACAGGATGGTGAGCTTCGTCCTTGCCAATCTTGGAGATCTGCTGGAGCATGTGGGGCTGTATTCAGCAGTCAGGGCCGTGCAGTGGGGAATCCAGCCGAGTTCTCAGAACTTCTTCGGGATCCTGGAGCGTTACAATCCTTTGACAGGGACATTCTTCACCCCGGTCGGAGAGATGGGCCTTGCCCTGCACGAGTTGCATGAGGTCTCGGGGCTGGCAACAGGGGATTCTCCTTATGAGGAATATATCCCATCCACCGAGGAGCTCAACCTTATGAAGAAAAGGTCTCCTCAAATGTACGAGACTTATTGGGAAGTGTTATGCCACTTCCATATTTGCGGCCAGCTAACCACTTTGAGGTCGGGAGGAGTCAAGCAGCTGTCTTGGGCCAGCTACTTGTTTAACGGTGTCAACAAGAAAGACCATCCGGTCACCCGACTGGTTCCCAGCTCCGACGAGGAGATTGAAGACAGGATCACCCAGGCTCCTGAAGGCTTCTACACCACAGTTTCGAACGAGGACGGTTTCGAACCTGATATGTTTTCGAAAGCTTTCATAATCAAGCACGGATTCCTATCTCCGATCGAGCACTGTTGGCGGGCTTCTTAATGCTGTGGTTGAAGCGCTGTGTGGTGCCCACGCTGCCACACGAAGTCATTGTCGCCGATGTAGTGTATCCGGCGGTGCTCCTGGCCTATGGTAGACCCGTAGCCCTTCTCCCGGCCATGGCGGCTGGCATTCAGAGCGGGTTGCGGGCGTTAACCCACAGCTTCTGTGAGGCGGGAAAGGCTGTCGACTCCCAGGGGAAGCCGATCGTTGATGCAGAGGGGAAGCCGACGGTGAAACGCCCCAACCCTCGGGTCGAGTTGCCATACACATACCTGATGGCTTGGTATGTGATGCACTGTCCCTCCTTGATGATGCCGGTGCCCTGGAGTGAGGGTTTTGTCCCTTTCGTGCAGCGGTTGGAGAGTTCAGACTGGCGTAATTCTTACATATATTACGTCCGGAAATGCATTTCAGATGCTACGAACTACCAGCTGAACCGCTGCTTCCCCGAGATCCCTGGTGCATCTTTCGGGGATCTATTTATTGATTCTGCGGGCCCAGATGACTACACGAAGCTGTCCGCGGGAGTTTTCTGGTGGTTGGTCAATATTCGGCCCGGGTATGTGCTCTTCCGACAAGGGACTTCATGCACGATCGAGCCGTATATGCCGAGTCGTTTTGCCCGTCAGTTCGGCTATGATCAACTCTACGTTGGCAATCCCAATGCCCAACTCGCCTTCGACGGGAATTTGTTCGAAGGTGCTCGGGCTTGGTATTACAGCGTGGCCGGAGGGACGGAAGCAACTTTCTGCTTGCCTATCGAGGGGCCAAAATGCCGTATGAGCTTCAGCTTCTGCACCTGGTACTTCCAGGTCAACCAGACACCATACTTTGTTCCGGAGTATTCATGCATTGAGAGTATCAATGCAAATCTCGAAGCAAAGTCGGGGTCCGGGAAACGCTCGCGAGGTGTTGAGCAGTATCTGAAGGCTCTGAGGGAGGTCGGGAGAAGGTCAAGGGAGGAGCCGCGAGCAACAAGGGCGGAGTCGCGATCAACAAGTGCGGAGCCTCGACCAACTAGGGCGGAGCCGCGACCAGCCAGGGCTCGACAGGCGGTGGGCAAGCGTCGTCAAGGCTCTACTTCCACTGCTGAGCCTGCCCCAAAGAAGGTTCGGAGAGGCTTGACGGCGGCAGTTTCTCTATCTGCGGACATCCCTTCTGGTGTTGGGGAGCCGGGGGAGGAAGAGGTGGACAAGGATGACACTCCCTTAGTCCATGCCCACAGGTTACACCGCAGGAGCCTCAGGATTGCAGAGGAAGGGGAGCCTGCGGACAGGCCCACCGCCACTGACGAGACCGTGGAGCTCGAGGTCGATATAATGAGCGGATGTGATGTTGAGATTCCGGGGATCTCAGCTCAGCCTGAGTCTTCCTCAGCTCAGAGGAGGGATGAGGCACCACAGCCTGGGTCTCCCTCTGTCTTCATTTCCAGTCCTCGGATGGTTGACCCCAGTCCTACCACTGGGGTGTTTAGAGGCAAGGCTCCGGCTACCGAGGCCACTCACGTTGAACTGTCGTCTTCCTCATCCGACACGGAAAGCGACTTTGAGGATGAGGTCGACTATGGTGACGAACCCGCTCCTCCTGATCCGAGCAAATTCTCACATATCTCGGAGGAGGAAATACGTGGGTGTGAGCCGGCGACGACGTCACCACCAGCGGTTGCTCCTGCTGAAGGTACTTTTTCACCTTCTGACCTGATCTCCCTTTTCATTTTGAAGAGGAGGCCTTAACATTCTCCTTTTATGTTGCAGGATTGGCTGAGGACACCGAGGCTGCAACCTCCTCGCGTATCGAGGAGATGGTGCAAGAGTTGACCCAACCGGAGGGAGTCGAGACTCTAGCCACCGGGATGCCTCCAGAGAGGGCAACAACTGAAACCGGGGAGACTTCCACTCCGCGGGATGATGAGGCTACCACTGAAGCCAGGGAGGCTTCTACTCTGCAGGGTTCGATGCCTCCAGAGAAGGCAACGACTGAAACCGGGGAGACTTCCACTCCGCGGGATGATGAGGCAACTACTGAAGCCAGAGAGGCTTCTACTCTGCAGGGTTCGCCCAAGGATTCGACATTTCTGGACCTCCAGCTTGGTAAGGAAGTTTTGATGTCTTGACTGTTTCTCTCTTCACCATTATGGCTAATGTTGAGATAATTTGCAGAGAGAACTGAGGGGGCCCAGGTAGAGAGTCTGGCGATCAGTGTCCCTCCAGAAGGCCATACGGCTCAAGCCTCTGCTGAGGTTTTTGAGGAGGCCGAGCTCACTACCCTGTCGTCAGCTGTGGCGGTTCCTGTAGAGGTGGTACCCCCAGAAGTGCCATTGACTGCTCTTGTTCCTGCCGTATCCGTGGTCAGCCCGACTCTTGCGCCAACAAGGGGATCGGGGAGCACTTCGGATGATGATATCATGGAGCTTTTGACACGCCAGGCGGTGCAGCAGTTCCTTAGCTCGATGCGAACATGCATCGACTTCGTCCTGACTAGGGGTAGCTCCCTTGAGTTCGCCCAGATGTTTCTCGGGAACCAGGTCGAGAACATCAAATTGGCCGGAGGCCCTTCGCTAGCTCAGGCAAGTCAGCTGCTGGTGGATCAGCTGGGACAGCACCTGAGGGAGCTTCGATCCCTGGAGGACGATGCCGGTTCATCTCATGAAGCCCAAGAAGCGCTGAATAGGCTCCTTGTCGCTCAAGAGCAGGAGCGAAAAGAGGTGGAGGAAAAGATAGCCGATAACACTCGCCTTCTTGAACGTGTCCAGGCTGATCACCAAAGGCTGGCGATTGAGTCCGAGGAGTCAGAGACGATCATATGGGCCGCAAAGCAGGCTATACTTGACTCTCGGGCTGTTATAGCCAGAGCTGAGGCCATGATCGTCTTCAACGAACAGAGGCTTGCTACCTCTGAAAAGAGGTTAGCGGAGTTAGAGGTTGCCAAGGCGCAAGCTGAAGCGGACCTCTCTGTTCGTTCGTCCGAGCTGGAATCCCTCCGAGTGCAAGCGCAGGGATTTTTGTCTGAAACGGATCTGCGGGCCCGAGCTCTCATGGAGGTTGAGAAGGCGCGCCAACATAAGATACATCGCCTTAGAGAGCAAATCCGTTCTTTGGCGGACCAGGACTTGTAGCCTTTTCTTTTTTCTTTTCTTTTTTTTAGAAAAGGACACTCTGTTCACTAAGAGTGTTTTGTATTAACTTTTATCATTTTTGATATAATAAAAGTCTTTGAAGTTTTTTTTTGGTTCCACCTCCTTTGCTGCCTTGCTGTAGATGAATTCGACCTTTTGATCACAATCTTTGATTAACTGACTGTGAATGCTGAACTTAGGTGAGACTAAGTTCTTTAAATGAAACGCGGCGTTCGACCCATAGGACTTTAGGCAGGACTAAGCCCTTTTGACGAGACGCGGCATTGGTTCATAGGGACTTAGGTGGAACTAAGTCCTTTTGATGAGACGCAGCGTCAATCCATAGGGAGACGCGGTCATCAGTTCATAAGAACTCAGATAAAACTAAGTCCTTTTTGATGAGACGCGGCATTGATCCGTGGGGACAAACGCGGCTTTGAGTAACGCGAATTTGTCCTGTCAATGAAGACGCGACTTGAGCGGATGCGAGGGACGCAGCCTTGTGTATTTTTCACTAATCTCAGAATGGACTAAGTGCTTTCCCTTAGAAAGGGCCCCGTTTGCTGAAGGGACGCGACTTTGAGTCACGTGGACGCTCCTCTAAAACGCGGGTGAACGCCTTCCAATTTGAGAAAGGTGACGCGGATTCTTGGACGCGGCTTTCCCATCTGCGTTTAATGCAACCGGACGCGGCTTTCCCATCTGCGTTTAATGCAGCCTGACTTAAAGATTTTATGAGATCTTTGACCGTCAAGTCTTCGCTGACGATTGAACGTCAAGTCTTCGCTGACGATTGGGAAACCGGGTCATCCGTTGTTTCCCGAAGCAGTTGTCCACGCGTCGGTTTTTCATTGGACTTGGGCGTTAATGCCCTTTAATGCAAAACCGGCGCTGACGGTTTGAGATCAGCGCCTGCGACGCTTCCCGAAGCGACGTTCCACGCGTCAGCCTCCCATTGGGCTTTGACGGTCGTGCGGTCATTAAGGCTGGCGGTTTTAATTAATGAACCATTAATGACCGTTATCAGGGGTTGCCTATAAATAGGACTCACCCCCTCTCTTTAACAGCGGCTGCTTAGACCGTGCTCTGTTTGAGAGCAAGTACTCTGAGGGACTCTGCCTTCTCCCTTCAAGGACCCTATCAGGGGTTTGCCTCCATGGATGAAGGTGCCTCTGTGGATGAAGATGACCCAGAGCTTTCATGCTTCTGTTTGGTCTCTTCAATGGATTACCACTGTCAAGTGATTTCAATGGCAGGAAGCGTCTCTTTGAGCACTTTTTACGTCCGCGTCTCAACGCAGATAGTTCAACTCTTAACAGAGGCTTCTGCGGGTATGCCATGCCCACTTACCATGACATTTTAGATCCAACCAAGTTTGAATTTTAGTATACCCCTTAAAGAGATATCATCTGGACCTTCTTGTGAAGTCGTGGTTGGTGCATTCCTTCTGGAATTTGCGCCGCCGACTTAAACTTCCTTGGACGCGAGTACAGAAGTCTTTGGTACTTGGCCGCGGCTTTACTCATGAAGCTCGCGTTTTAAGGCCACTGACTTGGATGGATTCCAACTCGGGTTGAAGGCTTCAGACCCGAATTTTGCAACTCCTGTTCCTCCAACAGAGAGATGGCAGTTTTCGGCGTCTGATTCTCTGCGCACCTTGTATCTTAGACGCGGATGTGGAGTTAAGTCGCGTTTGCATTCTGTGTGTATCACAGTCTCGCTCGCGTCTGTTTTTATTGTCGCAGGACTCTGGCTCGCTGCGCGGATCATTCCCGCGTCTGCGGCCTCTGAAAATAGCCGCGTCTGTGACTTAGTTTTCTTCTGTTGAAGTGTACTAAGCTCTGAATTGTCTGATTCCCTGTTTGCTTTTTTGCAGGTAGGCTTGGTCATTCTTCTTCATGTTCGCTAAGTCCGTGGGAGAATATATCGGACGGCGAACTTGTTCGATGTTCGTCCACAAGGGAATATATTATGGTCCTCGTCGTCCACAAGGGAATATATTATGTCCCTGACGAGGACTCGACTCTCGCCAAGGTCTCTTCAGATCCACTGCACCAATCATGCCTGCTGGCAAGAGATGGTCAGGGTAAGTATGGCGGCGAGGAGGTTACGGTGGACACGGCGGCAGATAGGATCCTCTTCCTCTCCCATTCCAGAAGTGACATCGAGGACTTTCCATGTCTGCTGGATGGCCTGCTGGGAAAGAGATGCTCATGAACGAAGGGTTGCAGGACTTTCTGCTGCCACCGGACCTCAAGAACACCATTGCTCTTAGCTTAGTCAGCTAGGGCTCTTTCGATGTTTACATCATGCACCATCCTGTACTTGGAATCAGATGCGGCTTCAAGGAGTGAGTGCAACCTCTGAGAGAGAGAGGGACTTCTTTGTACTCCTTAATTGTAACACTCCATCTTATTGTAAGAGAGCGTTTTGACTGTAACACTCAATCTTATTGTATAAGAGAGCGTTTTAACTGTAGCACTCAATCTTATTGTATAAGAGAGCGTTTTTGTATCACTTTCATATGCCTGGAAATAAATAAAAGTGACACTTCTCTTTTTGCCTCTTTCATTGTCTTGAACTTTTTGTCTTCAGTTAGACGCATAGAAGCAAAGAGTCTTTGACTTTGTCAAAATTATGATGGTAATTTTAATAAGTCAAACTTTGTGGAGAAAGATCCTATTTCAGGAACTCTCACGATACTGTCAGAGGTGTAATATTAACTTGACAGAGATGAAATTTTTTGATGGACCTGCCACTTTATAAGAGAAAGTGACAAGTAGAATTGGTACCCCCAGGGAGGGTGAACTTTTATCAAGTGTTTGGGATTAACTTGATTGAGCTCAACTGGGGATTTGATGGAAACACTGTTGATGGTGTAGTATTAACCTAACAATGTTTTTTAGGTAGACTTGTTATTCTGTTGAAGAGAATAACAAGTGGGACTAGACTCGTAGGGAATCTAGGAAAGTTTGTTACCGTCAGAGGTGTGATATTAACTTAACGGGTTGAAAGTGGTCTTGTCAGAAGTGTAATGTTAACTTGACAAGGATGTGAGTCAGAGGTGTGATATTAACTTAACTCAGAAGTGTCACTGTCATAGGTGTAATGTTTAACTTGACAGTGAGGGTAATGCTAGAGGTGTAATGTTGAACTTAGCATTGGTCATCTCGGCTTGCATAAGGAAGTCCGAGGGAAAGTCATGGCCATAGGTGTATTGTTGAACTTAGCAATGACTTGGATGCTAGAGGTGTGGTGTTAACTTAGCATCATCCATTTCAGCTTCGGTGTGGAAGTCTGAAGAAAAGTGACTGTCAGAGGTGTAATATTAAACCTGGCAGAAACTTGATTACTGTTTAGAGGTGTGGTGTTAAACTTTAACAGTAATTTGTCAGAGGTGTGATATTAACTTGACAAAGATTGACTCATGATAAGAGTAATTTGAGGGCCTGTCATTCTATTGGTGAGAATTGACAAGTGAAAATTTGAAGTGCCAGAGGTATAGTGTTAACTTGGCAAATTTGAAAGTTCGATACTCCGTGTAGAGTTGACAAGCAAAATTTGTACTCGACAAGGAATATTGAAAAGTTTCCATTACCAGAGGTATAGTGTTAACTTAGTAATGGTTGTATTTTGTAGACCTACCATTCTGTATATGAGAATTGGTAAGGGATTTTGGAGGAAGGAGTGGAGCCAAGTCCACTCAGGATTTTTAGCAAACCCTCAGCTGTCAACGGATTTGAGGTGCCTTTACCAACTACCGTTTGAGTTGGGCTAGCCATGCTATTCCCCTCAGCATGATGAGTTGTCGAAGACTTATGTTGGGCTTAGAAGCCAACATTTTCTTCTATCCTTAGCCGTCGGGGGCGTCGGATGTTATAATGAAGAAATTCTTCTTACTTTGATCAGAGGTGTACTTTTAACTTGATCAGCGGGAGAATACCATCTAAGGATAGTATTTCTTCAGGAACCTGCCATTGATCGGCATCATGAGTGTATCGCCATTCGAGGTTATGAGGCGATATGACCCATTTGAGTAGACTGACTCTACTACAAATGGTCCTTCCCATTTGGGTTGGAATTTTCCTTTTGTCTTGTGCGTCATTACCATGGGTCTTCTGACGGCTAAGACAAGATCGCCTTTCTTGAAGGTTCGCACTTTAACTTTCTTGTTGAAGGCTCTGGTAATTCGAGCTTGGTAGAGCTCGATTTGCTGTTGGGCCTGCAGACGTTTATCATCTAAGGCCTCCAGTTCCTGGAGTCGCTGTCGATGCTTCTCCTCTGTTGTCATCTCCGCTGTCAAGGCGACGCGTAGAGATGGAATTTGGATCTCTAGTGGGAGCACGGCTTCACACCCATAGACCAGAGAAAATGGCGTAGCTTTAGTTGGGGTTCGCACAGTTGTGCGGTAAGCCCATAAGCATTCACCCAACTTGTCGTCCCAGTCTCGTTGACTTTTCGAGACGAACTTTTTGAGAAGCTTGCCAATAGTCTTGTTGAAAGCTTCTGCGAGGCCATTAGCGGCAGGATAGTATGCCGTTGAGGACACACTCTGGATTCTGAACTTAGCGCAGAATCTCTGGAAAGCCTGGCTGATGAACTGAGGCCCATTGTCATGGACAATTCGCCGAGGTACACCGAAACGGTAAATAACGTGGTGTTTCACGAACTTGATCACGTTCGACGACTTGACTTCCTTCAAGGGAATGGCCTCAGCCCACTTAGAGAAGTAATCGGTTATTGCCAAAATAAACCGATGTCCTTTTGATGATGGTGGGCTGATAGGACCAACCACGTCCATGCCCCACATTTCAAATGGCCAGGTAGAGGCCGTAGAGTGGAGGTACCCTGGTGCTTGATGGATGAAATCGCCGTGCACTTGGCAGGCGTGACATCTCTTGGCATAAGTGACGGCATCGGCAATCATCTTGGGCCAGTAGTAACCCAATCTTTGGAGTCGATGTGCCAGTTTTGGGCCAGGTTGATGGGCTCCACACATGCCGTCGTGGGCTTCTTTCAATACCTCTTGAGCCTCCTTTGGTGAGAGGCACCGGAGCAAGATCCCGTCATGCGATCGACGATACAATGTTCGCGTAATCGCATTATAATAGAATTTGGGGGCTTTCCTTCTAATGGCAGCCGCCTCTCTGGTGTCTTCAGGCAGAATGCCGTATAAGACGAAATCAATGTAGGGGAATCGCCAGTCTCTAAGCTCTGGACCGGTTGATGCTTCAAGTGCTTCTTCGCGGTGACGACCTCCCGTTGACTCCTGATAGTCCTCGAGAGCATTTGTCGGGCAATACAGGTCGTGGCTGTAGACGAATATCTTCTCCATTGCTCCAGCTGGAAGAGCTAAGGAGGCAGCCAGGGATGCGAGTGCATCTGCGTGCGCATTTTGCCTGCGCGGTACATGGTCGATGTAGAAGCTTGTAAACCCCTCGGCCATGCGGATAGTCGCGTTGTAATAGGGTACTAAGTCTTCATGTCTGACTTCGTACTCCCCGCGAACTTGGCTGACGATGAGCTTGGAGTCGCCGTATGCCTCGAGATTTTTAACGCCAATCTCATCGGCGAATTGCATCCCAATCAAAAGAGCGTTGTACTCCGCCACATTGTTGGAACAAGGCTCAGTTAATGAGACAGCTCGGGGAATCACATAATTTTGTGGGGATACGAGTACTACTCCTACCCCTGCTACTACGTGTCCCTTCGGGCTTGTTCTTGATGCACCGTCGAAGAAAAGTTGCCATACTTGACTTTCGAACGATGTCTGAGTCAGGCAGACTTCAGCAACTTCATCTGGGAGATCCTCGTAGACTTTGGCTGCCCTCGGATCTGGGTGCTCAGCTAGGAAATCCGCGACTGCTTGTCCCTTAATGGCCTTTTGTGGTAAAAAGCGCATCTCATATTGGGAGAGCAATATGGCCCATTTTGCCAGTCGGCCATTTAGCGATGAAGGTTTAGTCATAAGTAACCTCAGGGGGTTGACTTTTGATATGACGTTTATAGTTTGGCCTACCAGATAGTGTCGCATTTTCTGGATAGCGAACACCAGTGCCAAACATTCCTTCTCGATCGGGTTATACCGATGTTCGGCTCCGATCATTGTTCTACTCAGATAGTAGATTGCTTGCTCACGTCCTTGATCGTCATTCTGAGCTAGTAGAGCTCCCAAAGAATGATCCATCGCTCGGACGTATACCAGGAAAGGCTTTCCGGATACCGGAGCTGCAAGGACTGGTGGTTGGGTGAGGTATTGTTTAATTTCCTCGAACGCTTGTTGGCAAGCGTCGTCCCAAATGAACGAGACACCCTTCTTCATTAGCTTAGTGAAGGGTTGGCATCTTCCGGAGAGGTTTGAGATGAACCTACGGATGTACGCCAATCGTCCTTGCAATCCCCTGAGTTCCTTGAGATTTCTCGGAGGTTGCATCTCCTGGATAGCGCGAACCTTTTCCGGGTCCAAGTGAATTCCGGTGGATGTTACAACAAATCCTAAGAATTTGCCACTGGCCACCCCCAGGAAGGACTTTGTGGGATTCATCTTCAATTGATGAGCCCGCATGATGTCGAAGACCACCTTCAGGTCCGCTATGTGATCACCTTTAGTGCGGCTTTTTACCGCGATGTCATCAACATAACATTCCACCGTTTTGCGTATTTGCTGATGGAAAATGGCGTTCATGGCCCTTTGGTATGTTGCCCCTGCATTTTTCAGTCCGAAGGGCATGACGGTATAGCAATAAACCCCCAATGGTGTCCTGAAGGAGGTGTGCTTTTCATCGTCAGGATACATTTTGATTTGATTGTATCCTGAGAATCCATCCATGAAGGACATTCGTTCGAATCCACAAGTATTGTCAATCATGACATCTGTGATTGGCAATGGGAATTCGTCTTTGGGACAAGCCTCGTTTAGATCACGGAAGTCGATGCAGATCCGGATCTTCCCGTTCTTCTTGGCAACTGGGACAATGTTGGCTACCCAGTCGGGATGTTGTTCTTCCCTGATGAAGCCAGAATCAATAAGTTTTCTGACTTCTGATTGAATTGCCTCCATTATTTCTGGGCGAAACCGTCGCTGCTGTTGTTTGACAGGCTTTACGTCCGGATTGATGTTGAGGCGGTGCATGGCCACTTGAGGATCAAGTCCTGGCATGTCCTCATAATTCCAGGCGAAGACGTCTATATACTCTTGTACAAGAGATATTAGATCTTTCTTCTCCGAAGGTGACAGGCCGTCACTTATGAAGATGGGCTTAGGGTTAGCCTCATCTCCTAGGTTGATCTGAACAACCTTGTCTTCTGTGGGTGGCTCGCGCTGTTCAAAGCGGGTATCCCAAAGAGCATTTAAATGTTTGATCCAAGGATCTGTATCAGATTGGATCATTTCTTCATTTCCATCTTCCAGGTGGCTTGTCGAAACCATGTTCACTGAAAGTTCCTTGAAGATGTTGCCGACACTGACATCTGACTCCCAAGATGATGTGTCCGAAGAGTAATCGTTGCTCGACGATTCTTGAGAATCGGAGGCTGATGGGACCGGAGTTGATACATAGCCCAACCCCCGGCGTGTCCGATGGTAATAATCGGGGGCCTTCCCTTTCGGCACAAAGGATTGAAGCAACGTCCTCCTTCCTTTGCCGAAGTTCAACCCGGGTTTGTTGGTCAGGTCGTACCCCATGCATCTCATTATTTTGAGCGCTTTTGGTTCGTAATGATCGAACTGAGGGGATTCTTCCTCGCCTTCCGATTCTTCGCGGGGCATTGGTTCAGACGAGATTCGCCCAAAAAGAATTGGTTTTTGGCCTTTCCGTCTTGCTGGAACCATAAATATAGATTCTTGCGCATTACCATTGTCTTGGTATGTCTCGAAGGACGATTTCACTGGTACATGCAATGATGTTAAGGCACCCATTGCCGACCAGAGATCGTCATCTATATCAGTGCTAGTATCTGACGGTATTGAATCAGAAGCACACACAGAAAAATACGCAAAATCTAAATCTTCATTAATATACCAACCGCCTACATCATCGGTGGTATTATCGACATCGGGCTTATTAGTGCCCGTTACAAGTGGTTCTAACTCCCACAGGCACTCTTCTTTCTCAGGCTCAGTGTCAGCCTCATTACCAGAGTCTGGCTCCTCTGGTTGTGGGGCTTCATCCGTCTCCACCGGATCTTGGTACAGCAAAGAGTCGGTGAAATAATTCTCGACCCCTTTGAACGGATACCTTTCGGCGATCAACGTCTGCACATTTCCACTCCCGTCAATGTACTTCATGACTTGGTGGAGAGTGGAGGGAACGATGGAGTTGCGGTGAATCCACGGTCGTCCCAGCAATAGATTATAGGAAGTGTCGGCGTCGATGATGTAGCATGTCACTTCCGACTTGAGGCTTCCAATCTGACACCTGAGCTTGATCTTCCCCATCGGACGGGTCTGGTTGGCATTGAACCCATAGATAGTCGTCTGGGTGGGGCTCAAACGATGGGTAGGAATGCCGAGATGTTGCATGACCCGGCGAGGCATGATGCTCAACGCGGACCCTGGGTCTACCTGGATGCGGTTCACCTCGGACGATCCAATATACCCTGTGAAGTACAGGGGTCGATCATGCTTCCCTTTCACCTGCATATCATCTGCCGTGAAGGTGATGCAGGGGGCATTCTGGGAGGTGTGGAGGCAATCCTCTACATCTTCCTCCTTCGGCACCTGGGTCATGAAGACCTCAGCATTTGCCAGAGCTTCTTGCAGAGCTTCCCTGGTCGACTTTGATAGTCTAAGAAGTTCATACAAGGTAATGCGTGCCGGAATGTTGGCCAACTGAGCCAGGACATCAAAGCGGTAAGGTGCGTAGATCCTTCCGCGATGCCCTTTTGAAGGATTTGAGAAAATCGAGTCTCCTTCTGCTTCTCCACAGGTGGCTTTGTGGAGGGCCTGACTGGCTCCGCAGTTGGTTGTGGAGGGGCTACCGCCGTCTCGCCGTACTGTTTCAAGTACGCCTGTCCTGAACGGGTTCCCGCCATCGGTTGGTTGGGCTCTGCGGCCAAGACTATCGTTTCCTCCTCTGAGTCGGTCAGTGAAGGGATATCAGTCTCCGCTTCTCGAGAGGAGGCACCCACCACATTGCAGGATGAGGCCTTTGCCTTGCCTTTGGATTTCCTGTTGGTCACAGTAGTCCATTGCTGTTCATTGACAAGGTCAGGGTGGACCCACATAATTTTCCCTTGAGGTGTAGGGACGGGTACCAAGCCTTTCTCTTGCTGCTGGTGAGGGTCTGTGTTGACCACTCTCAGCTCTCCTCTTGGAATAGGAGTTACCCCCGCAGGCGTTGGAGGTTGTCTTCCGAACTGGAGAACCGACGTCACATTAGCCGTCACCTTCTTCTGCTCTGGTCGGAGCTTTAACACCTCCGCGTCAATCAGAGCCTGAAGGATGTCCTTGAAGACGTAGCAGCTTTTGGTGGGGTGTCCCAACATCCTGTGATACATGCAGTAGTTGGGATTGTCGGTCTTGCCGACTTCCTCTGGGCGCCTAGCTTCAGGGAGCTTCAGTCGGTTGCTCTTGTTGAGTAGTTTAAAGAGCGAATCGACATGTTCCTCCTTGAAGGAATATTGCTTGTTGGCGCGTGGCTGGCTTGAAGAGCCACTTGCCTTGCCTGATTGAGGTTTGGCGGGAGATTTGGTCTCCGTTGCCAAATTATCCTTCCGCTTTGTTTGGAGGGATGTGTCCGGCGCACGCCTTGTCGACCTTTCCGGCCTAGGCTTACCTTCCTCCGCTCTGACGCGGGCGACAATCTCCTCAGCCTGTTCACCTTGTTGGACTAATTGCTTCCAGGTGCGGCTTTCAGCAACTCCTATTTGAGCAAGGAGTGAGGTTTGGAGATTGTGGCGGCATGTTTCCACCAGGGTGGCCTGGGTCATACCGCTTGGACACCGGAGTGCCATGTTCCGAAATCTTTCCACGAAAGATTTGACGGACTCCCCTTTTCGCTGTTTGGTAGCCAAAAGGGTTGGCATTGTGACTTCGGAGTCATCCTCGAAGAAGCGTGTTAAAAAGAGCTTCTCCAAATCGCCCCAGTTCTTGATAGAACCTTCTGGGAGCTTCATAAACCATTCAAAGGCCAACCCTTTCAGGGTGCCGATGAACAGGCGTGCAGGATGGCGTCATTATCTACTACATTCCCGGTTTGGGATTTGAAGTAGTAGATGTGCTGGTTGGGTGACCCCTTCCCATCAAAGGCTTGGAGAGTTGGAGCTTTGAACTTGGGCGGGTACGGAACCAAGTCCCATTCAGCCGGGTAGGGCCGGACCACTCCTACTTCTTGGAGGTCTTTGCGATTGGCAAGGGCCTCGAGGCGTCGCTCCAGTTGACTCATTCTTTTAACATGAGCCTTTCCCTGGTCTTGATCGCCTTTTACTTGCGACGAGGACTTGGACGAGCCAGAAGTAGATCGCCGCGTCTCCCCAGAAGGTTCGGAAGATGAGCTTTCTCCCTTTTTCCCTTTGCCCTTTGACTTTTTAGGAGGGGACCTCCTCCTGTCTTCGAGCAGCTGTGCAATCGCCTGCTTGAGGGAGTTGATAGATTCCTGCTGAGAAAGAATCATATCCATTTGTGCCTTCTGGATCTGCTCCAAACGTTTAGCCGTCTCCTCAGGAGTGCCTGTCATGTAGGCGGAGGTCTCCTTCTCGACGGAAGAGTTTGAAGCCCTTGATTCCGCTACAGCGGAGTGAGAATCATTCACTTTAATGCCATGGGCCAAGGCATTATAGTCAATTGGGGGAATGGCCCCAGTCCGGGTGCGAGTGTGTCGATACACCCCTTCCGGTTCAGAGTCAGACTCGGACTCGTCTGAGCTGACTGCAAGTTGTTTTCCCTTGCTCCTGCTTGTCATATTCGCAGTGAGCTCCGGGTACTCAACGTCAGAGAAGGTTCTCCTTCTGTGGGAGCGTCTTCTTTTAGCTGACGGAGGAATCAGGGTCAGCTGTCTGACTAAAGACTGCTGGTGTACGCCTGATCCGCAACGGCACTCAGAGAGCATATGGATGAGCCGTTGGCAGCAACACGACGAAGTGGCCTGATTGGCACTTCTTTTCTTCGTCAGATAATCCCTCAAATCCATGGGAGGGGGATTGAAAAGATTAGCCTCGCAACGTCGAAGACGGGAGGCATCCATGTGCTGTACAGCCTGGACGCAGGCATCAGGGACGCGGTTCTTGCGCCGCAGCTGTTCAGCGCGCGTCTGGCGTCTCTGTTGAGACAAAACGCGCCTGTCGTGTTGCTGTTTGGTGTGTCGGAGCAGAGACACTTGAGAGAGGATGGGCTGCTGGGCCCCACGCCTGGGCTCGTGCCTCTTGCGCTTGACGAGGCGCAGAGGTCTCATCTTGGCGTTTGGTGAGTTGGTCCTCAGAGGACCTAACTGAAGGAATCTCGCGTTTGGGGCGCCAAACGCGGATTTCACGTACTGGACGTGGCGCGGGCAAGGCGCGAGATTGTACGTCGCGTCCAGCCTCAGTTGGACAACCAACGGTTCCAACTTGCAGCTGACGCGCACGTCTCCTCTGTCGACGCTCAGCGTTTCGATTGCGTCGAGGAGGTGGAGAGAGACCAACGACATCCTGATGCTGGACACCAGGGACTTTGACCACGCGGGTCTCCTGAGAGACGCTGACGCGGGTGTTCTGTGCGACGCGGTTGGTCGCAAAGGCAGATGTGCCTGGGACCACGCGGGCCTTCTGAGAGGCGTTGGCGCGTGTACCTTGCTTGGCACAGTCGGCAGCAGGGGAGCTCGAGAAAGCCACAGATTGGGCCTCGAGGCCATTCCCCGTCGAGACCCGGCGGCAGACGCGGGTCTTTGGGCTCTTGGAGCCAGAAGAGAGAAACTCTTCGTATTTCGCCTGGTCGAACTCGACAACGAGCGATTCGACCATCTTCCCCTTATGGTGGACGTCATCTTGCGCCACTATTTGCTCCTCAGTGACAAACGTAGTCCCCAGCGGAGTCGCCATCTCTTGTATGCGCCGGAAAGAAGAAGAGAGTGATGGGTGTAAAGATTTCCTTGAATCAAATGAAACTATTACAACCAGACTTTTCCTTCCAGTTACAAGGGAGGGAGGATGTTGAGTCTTGAATCTCCCCTTTGTTTAAGGCTGGGTTCTTCGTGTGGCGGTGGAGAGTGAGTCTTGTTCTCCGTTGACCGGATGACCGTCGGGACCGTCGGGGGATCTTCTCTCTGGGTGGTAGAAAGAGTAACACAGCTCTGTCTACCAAAACTCTCAAAGAGAAGGTAGGCGAAGAGCAGCTCGTACGCAGCAAGCTTGACGAAGAGTCTTCTCTCTCTCTTTGTTGATGATCTCCTCTTTGATGCCTGATCCTTCTTTTTTTTTTTACCGCCCCCTCTTCTGATTGTCGATTGCCGATTTTTTCGACCTCATAGCAAACGAGGCTATTTATAGAGGTCATAGGGGTGAACGTGCCCCCTAAAAACGCTCCACAATGAGGGGCCACTTCCCGCTACTTGTGCGGTGACTGGCCCCGTAATCCGGGTGGTTACAACTGAGGCGCGGGTTTAGACCCACGCGCCTTGTTGCTGAGACGCGGGTGTCGAGCCAACGCGCCTTGATGCTGAGACGCGGGTGTCGAGCCAACGCGCCTTGATGCTGAGACGCGGGTGTCGAGCCAACGCGCCTTGATGCTGAGACGCGGGTGTCGAGCCAACGCGCCTTGAACTTGAGACTCTGCTTTTATTGGCTTGTCTTTTAGTGACTTTTAGACAGCCTACAATAAGTGATATCATAAAAAGGGGCAGGTGGCAAGTAGCAATATGTCAGGCAACAAAAGATAACATGGTGAATGATAGCACGTCAAGTGAAAGCATGACAAGCGATACAGGAAAATAGTATAAGCAAGATTTCAAGCTCTTAACAATTATAGAAGAATAGATAAATTGGCGGGCAGATAATATGGCAAGCAAGTGAACATCCAAGCAGAGCTAAGCGGGGCTGGAGCGAAGCTAACGTACAATACTAAATGCTATCATGTTCGACGTGGTTACCGCTCGTAGCACAGCTAAACACACGTGTCGTAGCATGCACATGAAATGTCATACAACCGCTGTGTTCACGGGGCAACTACGCTCGAACGGAGTTAGCTTTAAGTGCTGACGCTAGGTCCACCTATCATGCATAGCATATAGAAAGTTCAGAGGACTTTTAAAATTTCAGAGAGATTGAACGCGGAGGTTGGGCCCGAAGGCAAGGGTACCTGCAGAAGGTGTTAGTACCGCACAACACACATATAGAATATTGTCTATACTGTTACAAGCATTCGTCACAGGTATACATATGCAATACTGGGCACTCTGCCATATACAAATACAAATACAAGGTCACAGCCCATTACAGAATTACGAATATAGGTACAAACACAACATGTAATACAAGCCGACCCGACGAAGCCGGGAAACCAAAACGAGGCGGGAAAACTCAACGTAACTAACTAGTGAATGTATTCAATTAATATATATTGAATATAATATATATAATAATATGTAAAGAGAGGAGATACAGGAAGATGGAAGGAATCCAGGGAAAATGAAGAAACACATGGCGAACTCCACGCTCAGCCATAAAGCAGGAGCGTAAACGAGCGTGAGGGGTTAAGAGCCCTGCGTCTGGGCAAGAGAGAGGTTTAGAGAGAAAGAGGATTAGCTCCAGGAGAGAGAAGGAGAGAAACTAAGGAGCCATCAATATTGCATCCTAACCTGAATCGACCCAAACATGTTAGATATCTAGGGCGAGAGCCAGAGATGTGGATAGAGAAAGAAAAGGATACAGTAAAGAGAGAATAGAGAAAGAAATGAGAAAGAAAGAAGGAAAGAAAGAACGAAGGAAGGAAAAGTGAAGAGAGAAGGAAAGAAAGAAGGAGGGAAACGGGGGAGGGGATGGCCGGCCGGCGCCGCCGCCAGGGCGGTTGATGGCACGGCGGAGGGTCCCGGTGGCACTGGGCATAAGGAAGAGGAAGGGGAGGTGCCAAAAAAGGGGGTGCAAGTGTAGTTCAAAATAGAATTTTGGAGTTTCAGAAACAGTGTTTCGGAGAGCGATGGAATGGCTCGATGGAAGGAGTACTCTGAGGCGAAGAATATGATGTGGTTTTTGGTGGCCGAGGTGGTGTAGGTGGTGGTGGAGATGATGGAGAAGACAATGGTGAAAGTGGGTTTCTTGGTGGAAAAAGAAGAAGAAGGTGGTGGTGATGGTGTTGTTATTGGAATGGATGAGGAGATGATGAAGGGAAGGATGGAGAGTGAAAGAGGAAGGAGATGGTGGCCGGAGTAGTGGCCAAGGTGGCAGCCAAGGGGGTGCTGGTTTGTTGGTGCTGTCGTGCTTTGCTTGCTGGAAGCAGAAGAAATGAAGAAGGAATAAATGAAAGGAAATGGGGTAAGTGTCTATATACATATATATACATACATACATATATATACATATATATATATATACACACATACATATATATATATATATATATACACATACATGTATATATATATATATATACACACATACATATATATATATATACACATACATATATATATATACACATACATATATATATATATACATACATATATATATATATATATATATATATATATATATATATATATATATATATATATATATATAAGTAGAGATTATTACAAGTTTGCCATGCATTCAAAAATGAGACTTACTTCTCATTCAAATTAAAAATGAGACTTGCTTCACATTCAAATACAAAAATGAGATTTGCTTCTCATTCAAATCCTGATGAAGTCCGTGTCGAAGGAAAACACCAGCGTCACGTTTGACAGAGTAGAGAGAAAGTCATGATGACTTGATTGGAGTTGATTTGATAGGAATTAAATGCAGAGAGAAAGAAAATCTCTGCATAAAATATCAGACCCGCTTCTGGTTGGACCTTACATCTCGGAAGGAGAAAGAAAATGAAAAAACGGTAAAAGAAAAATATCTGGATAAAATTCTGATATCTGGGAAAACACCGAAAACTTTAGAAAAGTCCGAAAAATAAAGTAACTTAGAAGGTTTCCCAAAAATTCTCAAAAATAATAAATATTATTCTAAGATGTTTGATAAAATCATATTTTAGAAATTAAATCCTATTTCAAAAAAATCTTGAAATCAACTATCGATATAGGTGTACACTGGGTCGACCGGATTTTTAAAATTTTCAAAAAATTCTCAAAATTTCAAGAGATAGAAAACATCATCCTAAATGATAATATGAAATCGGTTTTTAGAAATAACATCCATGTTCTAATTTAAAAATCTTGAAATCTTTCAGAGATACCGTTGGACACCAAATCCGGTTTAATTTCGATAAATTCAGAAAAATATCCAAAAATGCATTTATATAGAAAATATTATTTTAAGAGATAATGTGAAAGTAGTTTCTAAAAATTTAACTCCGTTTGTCAAATAAAAAAAATCTGGGAATTGATCAGCGGCACTAGTCGACACCGGTTTTGAAGATTTACAATTTAATTTAAAAAATTTCAAACAATCATGAAAAATATAAAATATTAGAAAATGATGTTTCAAACTCAAATCGATCAAATCTGAATACCAGAAAGATCAAATCAAGCAATACTTTAGGATCGGGTCCCCAATTCAGATTAGGATTGACTCCGAGTCCATGAATCCAGATCCAAGGCAAAACAATCAAATAAATAATTCATAAAAAAATAAATTTAGGAAGTAAATAGAAAAATATGATCGAAAAAATTGAATTCGTAATTAAATACGTATTCTGGGAACGGGGTGTTATAACACGAGCGTGTATGCATCTATGTATGTGTATATATGCGGTATGTGTATGTATATGGGTGAATATTCGTGTGAGTTCATGAGTGTTCGATTGCGAGTTGCAGCATTACAGACCCGTTTGGTAAGATCCATACCCGTTATAGGAGATTCGAATTTGTGCCCGCTGTGGACCTGATACACTAGCGATTGGAAGACCGACCTATGGGATGATTCGGGGACCCGTATCGGCTCATGTAGTGAAGACTAGACGTCGATTCGGTTCCAAAATCGAGTCATCTCATGTAAGTGTTTACTCTTGTGCTATTTTCTTATTTACCGTTATCACTGTATTATCCCAGTACTCTAGTAACATGGATATTAATTGTATCACTAAATTAAGTAATAATGTAAATGGACAACTTACAGGAATTGGAAAATTATTAGAGGAGACAGCGTCTATATTTGGGTGGACCTAGGATACAGATTGCGCAGCCGACTAAGGGTTTCACTATAGAGTTCTCGAGGGATGACTGACATCTCATATGTACTATTTATTGTTCCACCTTTTCATAGTGAGATTTCTGCTTCATCCACTTAGGGATCCACTTCAAGCCGAAAGAGTTGATGTTGAACCCAATTGGCACAGAATTGGAGATCTTGTACCATTGGCAGAACCCCAAAGTCATCAGTAGATTCGGGGTTCTTAGTGGCATGCACAACCGTGCCTCAGTGTAACCAGCAATAAAATATTACCAAGCTCGAGCACGATCGATTAGGCTCCCCATGAAGGCCAAATTGGTGTTTGGATTGCCAACGTAGAGCTGATAGTATCCAAACTGGCAAGCAAAACAGCTGGGAACGTACGATTCCATGTAGCATATGTCCCTGCTTTGGTACACCGAGTGAGAAGGCCTGATACTTACCAGCCACTCAAACACACCACAGTTCAGTGATGTTCTGCTATCTCCGACATCCTTGAACTCTTTAGCATAACCAACATCTCGAATGTAGGGGAAACATCAGAAAAGGCTGTACACGTCGTGGCAACACAGCAGTTTGCGAACCACAGCCACATAGATCTGTTCCCACGAAGACCCTTCGACCCGGCAAAGGTGCGCAATTCGAACACCCTCTGGAGGCTCTTCCTCGGGTTGGATGATCACTGGACAATGCAGAGCAAACCATGCCATCAAATAGGTGTATGGCAATCCAACCGAGGGTTTGGCCCATCACGAGCTAAAACTGTTTCTTTACCCCTCTTTGTGGTGGGTGGCCTATAGAAGGCTTCCGATAGTGCACGAAGACCTCGCTACATGCAACATACCATAGCTAGAAGTAGCCCCAGAAAGTGATCATGCACCAAGCAAACGGCCGAAAGCAGTGTCGTTAGGAAAATGGCATCGTTGGAAGGAGACGGCACTATACACCTTTTCAACTAAACCGATAGAAAGCCGGCCAAAAGTGCCTTTCGGGGTATCAGTTGATGGGCCTGGTGATGAAAACTCTTAAGAGTTTCATAGATACTGTCGTCATCTTCCAAAATGATGTCTCTATGGTTGTGCTCCCTCATCATTCAAAGGATGTCCACCTCCACCACCCTGAATCGTGCTTCTTCGGGAGCTTTTTCTAGAGTGGGAAACAGATAATCTGCCCAACTCTTTAAGCTGTTCGAGCTTCCCTTATAATCACCGTACACATCCAAGCAGATGTAGAAGTGGTACATCAGCTCTCTGTAAGTCCCGAACAAAGCGGGCTCCTGCTCTACTAACGCCAGCTCCGATTCACAGGGGAAATACTCCTCACAGGGAAGAGATCCCATTGACAAGGCAGAGATCTCCCACATCTCATGCAAAGCGATGCCCAGCTCGCCCACGGGAGTGAAGAAAGTCCCTGTGGCTTAGTAGTACAATTAAAATATGGAGTAGAAATTAGTAACGCTCAAATGACGTAGCATATGGCCCTAACAGATTTGCGAATCCGAGTCTTTTCAGGTCCTCTCCGAAGTGAACCAAGACATACAAGGTTAAGTTCTTCCACCAGGCCTTCACAGGAGCCAACCCGGGGTCCTGAAGTCTATCGTCAGATAATTACCACTGACCTTTAGAAACTGGTTGCCGAAGGTCTAAGCCATGGTCGGGTTCTCCCCCACCAGAATGCCTTGTAGAACGTTCCCAGGGTAGTATGCACCGAGGGGGACCTGCTCTGTTGTAACCATGGGAGGAAACTGTCAGGATTCCCACGTGGACCGAGTCAGTATTCCGGGTCACCTGCCAGTTCATCTTCCTAGGCTTTGTCACATACTGGAAGAAAGATAGTGGAAAGTGATGCTTGCTAGACGAAAGATAATACTTCTCAATATTTAAAGTGAAAATTCACTGCCCTTTCCCGACTAGCAACTGCTGCTCCGTGTCGGGTGCCGCATCTCCAAACATAAAGTCAGGCTTCTGGTAAATTTTTCGATCACAGTCTTCTAGAAGCGCTGTGGTCAGTATACTTCGCATCGTGCACTGATCTCCAGTGTGAATCAAGACGTCGCGGTCGGGAGTGCTCCTTTCACTGAGCAAAGAACCCTGCCCCTGGAACTGCAGACTGGCTGTAATACCCGTATTTTGTAATACATGACTTAATAATAATAATCGTATTTTAATATATATGTACATATTGTATTAAACATTGTATTAATTAACTTATCTATTATGACTACTATTTTTTTGTTATCATTAAAGATTATTTTAAATTATTACTATTAAGATGTAATTTTGTTATTACTATTTCTTTTATTTTTTTTTTCAAAGCCCATACTTATTCTCTTTGCATTTTCTATCTTTCCCTTGGCCCAATGCTTTGAGCACATCCTAAACCAAGCCCACAACTCTCATTTCTCTTCCTATGATTTTTCTTCCTTCTAATTACCTATGTATTTTTACACCATAGTCTAAATTTAAACCCAAGCCCAAGCTTAAAACCCAAATCCTATATGATCCAAACTATTATCTCTAAACCCATTTTTTTCCAAATCCCCAAACCCGCTATCCTAAATCCCAAAAAATCCTATCTAATCAAATCATTATCCTAACTAATCTACTCCGTGCCTAATACTAATCCCAAATAAATCTTCTCTTCTTTTCATTTCTTCTTTTTTTTCCTCCCCTGAATCACAATACCCTACCCTCCACTTGCATTTTGATCGAGCCTGTCCACCATGGCTGTGAGTGCCATCTCCAACTTTCCCCTTGGCTGGCTCCACCACCGCACTTCCCGTCCAATTTGTCATGCCACGCTACATCCCACACGCCGAGCAGCCAGCCCCCTCGCGCCTACCTGGCGCGAGCACCTCCGGCCCTCCACCGCGCCTCAGTGGCGAGCTCCGTCGTGTTGCCACGCGCGAGCTCCACCTATTTCTTTCCAGCCGTGAGTTCTCCCTCTCTCTCCCCTCTCTCATATCTTTTGTTTTTTTATATTTAGTTTCTATCATCAATTATTAGTTTCGTTTCCTTAGCAACTTGCTTCTTCTCCCGGGAGACTGATAGACATGCTAAAGATGAAGGCGCTAACAATGCTTAGGGCAACTTACCTAGTTCTTGATGAAGCTGACAGGATGTTTGATCTTGGGTTTGAACCACGGATACGTTCTATTGTTGGTCAGATCAGGCCAGACCGGCAAACCCTACTTTTCTCTGCTACTATGCCTTACAGAGTTGAACGGTTAGCCAGAGAGAGTCTCACGGATCCTGTCAGAGTTACAGTTGGTGACGTGTGTATGGCCAATGAGGACATTACTCAAGTAGTAAATGTAATTCCTTCATATATGGAGAAAATGCCTTGGCTCCTTGAGAAGTTACCTGGAATGATTGATGAAGGAGATGTTCTTGTGTTTGCATCTAAAAAAGGCTACTGTGAATGAGATTAAGCCCCAACTGATTCAGAGAAATTTCAAGGTTGCCGCCCTTCATGGTGACAAAGATCAAACTTCTAGAATGGACACTTTACAGAAGTTCGATGTTGCAGCTCGTGGACTTGACATCAAGTCAATTAAGTCAGTTGTTAATTTTGATATTGCCAACATGCACATCCATCGTATTGGAAGAATAGGCCGTGCTGGAGATAAAGATGGCACTGCCTATACGCTTATAACACAGAAGGAAGCACGTTTTGCCGGTGAATTGGTCAACAGTTTGATTACTGCTGGTCAAAATGTGTCCGTTGAACTGATGGACCTTGCTATGAAGGAAGGTTCAGAGCCAAACGTGATGCTAGAAAGGTTCTGGTGACAAGAAAGGTGGAGGTGGAAGTGGGCGAGGTGTGCGCGGTGTTGATTTTGGGTTGTGGGAATTGGTTATAAGCCGAGTCATCAGGTGCACCTTCTCAGTCCATCCCAAATCGATCCGCTGCTGTTAATTCATCAAGGACAGGGATGATGGCACAATTCAAAAGCAATTTTGTTGCTGCCACGTCTAATCCTCAGAGTGAAGGTAGAAATCAGGCAACTTCCAGGCCGGAATTGGCTGGTTTAGTATCTGGAGGTTCAATTGGTGGAGAAGCATATAAAGCACAATCAGCAACTAATGCTAAGCCTGCTGGTGGAATTGCTAATGCAAATGGAAATCGGAAGTCAGAAAGTTCAAAAGATAGACCTCGAGGAAAAAAAAAAAAAAACGGTTGTCTGGATGGGATCGCTGAACTTCTCCAATATTCTTTGAATTAGTTATCGGACTCGTGATAAGTCCAGGTGAGTGTTCTTTGTTTACTCATTTAATATTTAGTTTTATTTCACGTAGTTGTTTTATCCTGTCTATTTCAATGAATATTATTTTACATTTAATAATTGTTCAAACTCAACCATTTTTTCGTGCCTGTTAGTTACTAGTCCATGTCTACATGTATTAAACACAAAATAAAATTGCCTTGTGAACGATTCTGTATCTCTTTAAATAATTGCATAATATTCTTGATCCTGGACATCATGATACCCCTTGAAAACTTGACTGACTATACATGACATCTACCTGATAACCATATTGTTCATGTTACTGAAAGTTACTGGGAAAGTATCGTTAAACTGTAATGCTCGATACAGCTCTATTCATTGTATACACGATTACTGTTACTGTTCACTGCTCTTATTACTTTTATCGTGTATACAATTACTGTTACTGTACTGTTACTGTTACAGTTACCGCATGTTCCAATATTCTCGGTAACATGGATATCGACTGACTTAACTGAATTAAATAATAATGTAAAAAGACAACTTTCTGGGATTGGGGAAATTGATAGAGGAGACATCGTCTGTATTTTGGGTGGACGTAGGATACAGGTTGCGCAGCCGGCTGAGGGTTCCATTGCAGGGTTCCTGGGGGATGACTGACATCCCATCTGTACTGTTATTGTTCCACTGTTCCTACAGTGAGATTACTGTTGTTGTTACTGAGTACCTAGCGGTACGGCCTGGTTCAGCGCCAGGAAACTGAGGCCGTGGTGCCGGGTATGTACGGGACCCACCTAAAGTATGGATAATGTCTCCAACCGATTATTTCAATAACTTAGGACCCTAATTGACACGTGTAGTAGGCGTAGTATGGGATGCGCCTATTACAGGTGGCAATTGGTGTTCGCTGACATAATAAATGATAATGAACTGTTAATATATTATGACTGACCGTAATCACCTGACTGTGCATATATATAAGTTATGATAGACACATGATTGTACATATGACTGGAGTGTATACCAGACTAGTGATATCTAGTTTTGTACTGACTGACTTTATTACCTTCTATTCATGTTTTATATCTTATTTCTGTTTATTCTAGTATAAATGTTTCATAATCTGCTCATACTTATATTCGTATGCCTTTCCCTTTTTTCTTACACATTCACTAGGAGTTCTGACTCCCTGGATCTGCATATCCAGATCCGGGGCTATTTATTGTTGATCGGGTATTTGGAGAGGATCACATGTACCTTGAAGAGCTGGAGTCTCTCTTCCTGATAATCGGTATCCTTGTTCTTTTATTCATGTTTTTTCTTGATTCTCTCTACACCGTATCCAGTCACATTTCACATTCTCATTCATGTGCTATCATTGTGTTAGACTTTATATGTATTATTGCAGTGATTTTGATTTATGGTAGAGATTTTATAACTTGTTCAGGTTACTTTAGGCTTAGCGTGTATACGTGGGGTATTTTCCTCGTGTATATATGTCGCTGACTCTCGTCGCGACCCCGTTTTCGTGTATTTTGGGAAGCGGGACGTGACACTAGCATTCTCATCCATTCCCCTAGCTGACTCAAAAAGACTGTTCAAAGGTCCAGGAGTATTATGCACTGCAAAAATAGAAAGAAGAAAGCATGTTAGCCTATAGACAAAAGAAAAAAGAGAGAAAGAGAATGCAAATTGCTAAGGCATAGCTTTGCTTTTTAAGCAAAGCTAGCTCAACATTTAGCTCCGCTCCGAAACTTAACTTCGTCCTCTACACAAAGTCAGAGTGCAAAAAGTAACGGAGCTCAACCGGCATAGCTTCGATTTTCAAGTAAAACTAGCTCAACAGGCATAACTTTGCCTTCTCAAAGCAAAGCTAGCTCAATATTTAGCCTCACTACGAAGTTTAACTTCGCACTCTGCGCAAAGGCAGAGTGCATAAACCGTAAGGGCTAGCTTCGTATGGAATAAGAGGCAGTTATGCCAAAGGAGCTTAAAAGGGATAAACCCGTTATCTTGCTTTGCTATGAAGCTTAACTTCACACTCTGCACAAAGACAGAGTGCAAAAAGCCGCAAGGGCAAGCTTTGCATGGAAGCTTAAGAGGTAGTTATGCCTAAGGAACTCAAAAGGGGTAAACCTTTTATCTAGCAATGCTACGAAGCTTAACTTCGCACTCTGCGCAAAGGCAGAGTGCAAAAAGTCCAAGGGCTAGCTGCGCATGGAGGCTTAAGAAAGAAATCTTTCAGTTTCTGATTTGGATTCACGAAATTAAAGGGGAATTAAATCCCCTAAAATTTGATAGAATCGAAATTAAGGGAGTTCGATACCCTAAGATCACTAAAACATGGTGAATCGTGATGGATTCACCATGAAATAGCCGAAAATTGGCTTCAAAAAGAGATGAAAAATCTCTAAAAAAGGGGGGGGAATCCCTACACGCAAAGGGGTGTTCGATGGTTTGAGGCGGAGGCGGCGGTTTCGTAACAGAGGTGGCAACCTCTTTCCTTGTGCATTGCTTGGGAGCCATTAGAACTTATAAGAGTTCTGAAAATTTTTAAAAAAAGAAGACGAATAGAGTTCTAAAACTCTGAGAAGAGAAAAAAAAAGACTTCCCTAAAATTTAGCTGAATTGGCTTTTTATAAACACAGAAGTGTCTAGCGTCGCCTCCTCAAAAGGATTGCAAGCAGTCATTTCAATTTAATTTGAAATAACCTAAGACAGCGAAGTTATCTAACTTCACTCAAAAATCTCCTTTAGCTTTGCAAGAAGTTTTGTTAGCTCCGCTTAGAGCTTGTACCTTAGCTTCCCTGAGAGCTCATTATATAGCCTCACATTGAAGCTTTACTCCAGCTCCGCTGAGAGCTCATTCTTTGTTCTACTGAGTGCTCATTCTCTAGCTCCACTGAGAGCTCATTCTTAGCTTCGTTAAGAGCTTATTCTTCATGAAAAGTACTAGGGTAAAATCAATCTGATCACCTAATTCAGTGTACAATTGCACCCAGTGGATTTTGTAAATCACCTAGAGGGGGGGTAAATAGGTGATAATGCTAATCTAGAAACTAAATGCGCTAAATGCGGAAGCTTAAAAATAAATTTGCAACACACTTAGTACAACACACAAGTGTAGCCGAATTCCCCGTGAAGGGCTCTGGACTAACTCCTCTTGATTCCCCTAGATATGGGTTGAGGTGCTATATGAAGCTCTTGTGGTTAAGTACAAGTGAGGCACACACACAAGCAAGCCATGCATATAAGAATGAGCAATATGAAATAATGCAAGGCACAACACAAGTATGAATGATATGGCAATATGAATAATGCAATGCACAATAAAAAAGAGAGAGAGTTAGAGAGATAATGGATCAAACGCTAACAACAAGATATGTTTCGAGGTTCGAGCCCCTAGCTCTACATCCTCGCCTTCACCACCGTGAAGGATTTCCAATCCACTATCTCCCACCGAGGAAACCTCCACCGAGGAGGATTTGTTACAACAAAGGGAGTACCGAACTCCTCTCTCAAACACCGCCTCACAACCGAAGGGTAGGCCCGTAGCCAAAAAAACCAACAAACACCTCTACCGAAGAGGGTTACAACCAATCTCCACCTTTCACTAGAGGGAGTAAACCACAAGCCTCAACCTCTACCAAAGAGGGAGCAAACAAATCACCCGATCAACCTCTACCAAAGAGGGATACAACAAGAGCAAGGGTGTTTACAACTTGGTGGTATCTTTCAACCACAAACAAACTCTCTTTCCTCTTTTCCACAAAACAAGATCCTAATAGATTAGGATAGAAGATATAGCTCAAGTGTGGAAAACTAGGTGTTTGAAAAACAAAAACTCAAAGAAAAATACTTGGGAAAACTCTTGTAAAAGATAGAAAATGAAAACCAAGACAAATCTCCCAAAATACTCTTTTCTTTGATTTTTCCAAAAACCTAAAACAAAATAAAGATAGATCTTTTTGGCACTTAAACTCTTTTTAAAAACTTGTAATACACTTCAGAAAAGTAAGAATTTTTGCTCTTTAAAATCTTAGTTAAAAACACCAAGCAATGGGGTATTTATAGCCCCAAAACAAAACTAGCCGTTAGGCTGATCTGTCAGCCTGACAGGCCTAGCGGTCGGCCGGCCGGCCGACCGCCAACGGTCAGAAAAGTGACCGTTGGGGCAACCCGGTCGACCGCACGGCCGACCGCCCAGATACAGAGAGCAGACTCTCTGATCCGGTCTACCGCTCGGCCGACCGCCCAGATACAGAGAGCAAAGCTCTCTGGTCCGGTCGGCCGCCCGGCCGACCGTCCCTGTGACTGCCAAACGTGCACAAGCCTGTGCACGTCGATCGACCGCAAGGGTCGACCGGCCTTTGGTGCGGTCGACCCGTGCGGTCGGCCGGCCTGACCTGTCAGCCACAAATCTGGGACAGAAACACATGTTAAAATATTTCTAAAAATTCTTTTATCTCTTGTAAAAATACTCAAAAATAGTTTTTATCTTTTTGCATTGATATGTAAACATGTGATAAATATTTTAGCTCAAATATCAAGCATATGAAACTATTTTTGTGTCTTAACATTTTTACAAAAAACCAAAACATGTATTTTATCAAAATTTGATTTTTCAATACATGAATAGGATAGTCAAAATAAGTTTGTATAAGAAGTTTAAGCATGCATGTATAACTAGAATACATCTATTATACATATAAACCATGTAAACTTGTTTTGATCAACTATTCATGAAAACAAATATCAGTTAAACTAAAACCGAAAACCATAAAACGTGTGTGTTGTGCACTTGAGCATATCAACTATACTAAGCTTTACAAATGGATCTAAAACACACTAAACTAAACTAGGATACCTAAGTCTTCTTGATGATCTTCAATCTTTAAGCCGACTCGATCCCAAACGTGATCCACCGAGTGCAAAGGTATGATCTTGATGCTCGGGCACGGGAATCACCAAGTGAAGGCTTTCAAACTCCTCTTTTTGAAGCAATCACCAACTAATATCTTACTTAATGATCTGAAACTAAAATCACAAGATTATTAGTAAACATAACTACATGAGTTAATCATCATCAAAACTAGAGTGGAAGGCTTTTGGGCTAACAGATTTCTCTTGACCTAAGCGATGCAGGAAGATGGAAGAAATCCAAGGCAAATGAAGAAACACATGGTGAACACCGCATTCAGGCATAAAGCGGGCGCATAGACGCGCGTGAGGAGCCAAGAGCCCCGCGTCTGGGCAAGAGAGAGGTTTAGAGAGAACGAGGATTAGCTCCAGGAGCAAGAAGGAGAGAAACTAAGGAGCCATCAATATTGCATCCCAACCTGAATCAGCCCAAACATGTTAGATGTCTAGGGCGAGAGACAAAGATATGGATAGAGAAAGAAAGGATGCAGTAAAGAGAGAACAGAGAAAGAAATAAGAAAGAAGGAAAGAAAGAAAGAAGGAAGGAAAAGTAAAGAGAGAATGAAATAAGGAGGGAAAAGGGGAGGGGATGGCTGGCCTGCGGCGCCGCCAGGGCGGTTGACGGAACGACGGAGGGTCCCGGTGGCACTGGGCGTGAGGAAGAGGAAGGGGAGGTGCCAAAAATGGGGGGCTACAAGTATAGTTCAAAATGGAATTTTGGAGTTTCAGAAATAGTATTTCGGAGAGCGATGTAATGGCTCGATGGAAGGAGTATTCCGAGGAGAAGAATATGCTATGGTTGTTGGTGGCTGAGGTGGTGTAAGTGGTGGTGGAGATCGTGGAGAAGATAATGATGAAAGTGGGTTTCTTAGTGGAAGAAGAAGAAGAAGAAGGTGATGGTGGTGGTGGTGTTGTTGTTGTGGGAATGGAGGAGGAGATGGATGGGAAGGATGGAGAGTAAAAGAGGGTGGAGATGGTGGCTAGAGTAGTGGCCAAGGTGGCGGCCAAGGGGGTGCTAGTCTGTTGGTGCTGCCATGCTTTGTTTGCTGGAAGCAGAAGGAATGAAAGAAAGGAAACGGGGTATGTGTGTGCGTGTGTGTATACAAGTAGAGATTATTACAAGTTTGTCATGCATTCAAAAATGAGACTTGCTTTTCATTCAAATCCTGATGAAGTCCGCATCTACGTAAAACGCGAGCGTCGCGTTTAACAAAGGGGAGAGAAAGTCATGATGAGTTGATTGGAGTTGATTTGATAGGAATTAAATGCAGAGAGAAAGAGAATCTCTGCATAAAATATCAGACCCGCGTCTAGTTGAACCTCGCATCAGAGAAGGAGAAAGAAAATGAAAAATAGAGAAAAAAATCTGGATAAAATTCCGATATCTAGGAAAACACCAAAAACTTCAGAAAAGTCCAAAAAATAAAGTGAAAGTTTCCCAAAAATGCTCAAAAATATTAAATATTATTTTAATATGTTTGATAAAATCATATTTCAGAAATTCAATCCTTTTTTCAAAATAAAAATCTTGAAATCAACCATCGATACCGATGTACACACCGGGTCGGCCATATTTTAAATTCCGAAAAATTTTCAAAACTTTCAAGGATAGAAAACATCATCTTGAATGATAATATGAAATCAGTTTTTGGAAATAACATCGCATTTTCTAATTAAAAAATTCTGAAATCTTTCGGAGATACCATAGGACACCAAATCTAGTTTAATTTTGATAAATTCAAAAAAAATCTAAAATGCTTTTATATAGAAAATATAATTGTAAGAGATAATGTGAAAGTAGTTTCTAAAAATTTAACTCCGTTTGTTAATTAAAAATTTTTGGGAATCGATCGGTGGCACCAGTCGACACCGGTTTTGAAGATTTGCAATTTAATTCAAAAAGATTTCAAACAATCAAGAAAAATTTAAAATATTAAAAAATGATGTTTGAAACTGAAATCAGTCAAATTTTAATACCAGAAGACCAAATCGAGTAATACTTTAGGATCGGGTCCCCGATTTAGACTAGGGCTAACTCCGAGCCTATGAATTCAGATCCAAGGCAAAACAATCATATAAATAGTTCATCAACAAATAAATACAGGAAGTAAATTGAAAAATATAGTCAAAAATCTGAATACGTAACTAAATATGTATTCCGGGAACGGGGTGTTATAACAGTGTGTGTATGCATGTGTGTACGTGTATATATGTGATGCGTGAATGTATACGGGTGAATGTTCGTGTGAGTTCATGAGTGTTCAGTTGCGAGTTGCAGCATTACAGACCCGTTTGGTATGATCCATACCCGTTACAGGAGATTTGAATTTACGCCCGCTGTGGACCCGATATACTGGCGATTGGAAGATCGACCCATGGGATGATTCGATGATCCGCACCAGTTCGTGTAGTGAAGACTAGACATCGATTCGGTTCCAAAATCGTGTATTTCATGTGATTCTTTGCTCTAATGCTATTTTCTTATCTATCGTTGTCATTGTATTATCCCAGTACTCTAGTAACATGGATATTAATTGTTTCACTGAATTAAATAGTAATGTAAATGGACAACTTACACTGGATTTAGGAAAATTGATAGAGGAGACAACGTCTATGTTTTAGGTGGACCTAGAATACAGATTGCGCAGCTGACTGAGGGTTCCACTACAGGGTTCCCAGGGGATGCTGGCATCCCATATGTACTGTTTATTGTTCCACTTTTTCACAGTGAGATTTTTTACTTCATCCTCATAGGGATCCACTTCAAACCGAAAGAGTTGATGTTGAACCTAGTTGGCGCAGAATTGGAGATCTTGTACCACTGACAAAACCCTAAAGTCATCAGTCGGTTCGGGGTTCTCAGTGGCATGCACAACCATACCTCAGTGCAACCGGCAAAAATTATTACCAAGCTCGCGCACCATCGATTAGGCTCCCCATGAAGGCCAAATTGGTGTTTGGATTGCCGACGTAGAGCTAGTCGTATCCAAACTGACGAGCAAATGGCTGGGAACGTACGGTTCCATGTAGCATATGTCTCCGTTTTGGTACACCAAGTGAGAATGCCTGATGCTTATCAGCCACTCAAACACCGCGGTTCAGTGATGTTCTGCCATCTCCAACATCTTGAACTCTTCACCATAATCAATCAGCATCTCAAATGTAGGGGAAACATCAGAAAAAGCTATACACGTCGTGGCAACACAACAGTTTGCGGACCACAGCCACATAGATCCGTTCCCATGAAGACCTGTCGAACCGGCAAAGGTGCGCAATTCGAACACCCTGGAGCTCTTCCCAGGGTTGGATGATCGCAGGACAATGCAGAGCAAACCATGCCATCAATAGGTATATGTCAATCCAACCTAGGTTTGGCCCGTCGCTAGGTAAAACTATTTTCTTTCCCCTCTTTGTGGTGGGTGGCCTACAGAAGGCTTCCGTCAGTGTAGGAAGACCTCGCTATATGCAACATACCATAACCAGAAGTAGCTCCAGAAAATGATTGCGCACCAAGCGAATGGCCAAAAGCAGTGCCGTCGGGAAAATGGCATCGTTGGAAGGAGACGACACTACACAACTCTTCAACTAAAATAATAGAAAGCCGGCTAAAAGTGCCTTCCGGGGTATCAGTTGATGGGCCTAATGATGAAAACTCTTGAGAGTTTCATAGATACTGTCGTCTTTTTCCAAAATGGTGTCTCCCTGTTCGTGCTCCTCATCATTCAAAGGATGTCCTCCTCCACCACCCCAAATCGAGCTTCTTCAGGAGCTTTTTCTAGAGTAGGAAACAGATAATTTGCGAACTCTTTAAGCTGTTTGAGCTTCCCTTGTAACCACTGTACACATCCAAGCAGATGTAGAAGTGGCACATCAGCTCTCTATAAGTCTCAACAAAGCGGGCTCCTCCTCTAGTAATGCCAGCTCCGCTTCACAGGGAAAATACTCCTCATAGAGAAGAGATCCCATTGGCAAGGCAGAGATCTCCCACATCTCATGCAAAACGATGCCAGCTTGCTCACAGGAGTGAAGAAAGTCCCTGTGGTTGAGCAGTACAATTCAAAGATGGCGTAAAAATTTGTAACGCTCATCTAAATGCCATAGCATGTGGCCCTAATAGTTTTACGAGTCCGAGTCTTTCCAGGTCCTTTCTGAAGTGAGCCAAGACGTACAAGGTTAAAGTCTTCCACCAGGCCTTCAGAGCATGAATCCAACCCGGAGCCCTGAAGTCTATCGCCGGATAATTACCACTGACCTTTAGAAATTGGTTGCCGAAGGTCTGAGCCATGGTCAGTTTCTCCCCCCACCAGGATGTCTTGTAGAACGTTCCCAAGGTGCAGACCTAGCATGCACCGAGGGGGACCTGCTCTATTGTAACCGTGGGAGGAAGAAACTGTTAGGATTCCTACGTGGACCGAGTCAGTAGTCCGGGTCACCTGCCAGTTCATCTTCCTAGGCTTTGTCACATACTGGAAGAAAGATAGTGGGAAGTGATGCTTTCTAGACGAAAGATAATACTTCTCACCATTTAAAGTGAAAATTCACTGCCCTTCTCCAGCTAGCAACTGCTGCTCCATGTCGGGTGCCGCATCTCCAAACATAAAGTCTGGCTTTCGGTAAATTTTTCGATCACGGTCTTCTAGAAGCGCAGTGGTCAGTATACTTCTCATTATGCATTGATCTCCAGTGTGAATCAAGACGTCGCAGTCGAGAGTGCTCCTTTCACTGAACAAAGAACCTTGCCCCTGGAACTACAGACTGGCATTCTTATCCAATCCCCTGGCTGACCCAAAAAACTGTTCAAAGGTCCGGGAATATTATACACTACAAAATAGAAAGAAGAAAGCATGTTAGCCTATGGACAAAAGAAAAGAGAGAGAGAGAGTATGCCTTTGCTTTTTAGCGAAGCTAGCTCAACATTTAGCTTCGCTCTGAAACTTCGCCATCTGCACAAAGGTAGAGTGCAGAAAGTAACGAAGCTCAACCGGCATAGCTTTGCTTTTCAAGCAAAACTAGCTCAACAGGCATAACTTTGCCTTCTCAAAGCGAAGCTAGCTCAATATTTAGCTTCACTACAAAGCTTAACTTTGCACTCTGTGCAAAGGCAAAGTGCATAAAGCCCTAAGGGCTAGCTATGTATGGAATAAGAGGCAGTTATGCCAAGGAGCTTAAAAGGGATACCCTTTATCTAGATTCACTATGAAGCTTAACTTCGCACTCTGCACAAAGAGAGAGTGCAAAAAGCCCCAAGGGCTAGCTTCGCATGGAAGCTTAGAGGCAGTTATGCCTAAGGAACTCAAAAGGGTAAACCCTTTATCTAGCAATGCTACGAAGCTTAACTTCGCACTCTGCGCAAAGGCAGAGTGCAAAAAGCCCTGAGGGCTAGTTGTGCATGGAGGCTTAAGAAAGAAACCATTTAGTCTCTGATTTGGATTCACAAAATTAAAGGGGAATTTAATCCCCTAAAATTCGATAGAATTGAAATTAAGGGAGTTCGATACCCTGAGATCACTAAAACATGGTGAATCGTGATGGATTCACCATGAAATAGCCGAAAATTGGCCTTATAAAGAGATGAAAAACTCTGAAAAAGGGAAAACATATCCCTACACGCAAATGGGGGCGTTCGATGGTTGGAGGCGGAGGCGTCAGTTTCGAAACAGAGGTGGCAACCTCTTTCCCTGTGCATTGCTTAGGAGCCACTAGAACTTATAAGAAGTTCTGAAAGGTCTTGAAAGAAGAAGATGAAGAGAGTTCTAAAACTCAGAAAATTTTTGAGAAGAGGATAAAAGACTTCCCTAAAATTCAGCCGAAGGCTTTTTATAACACAGAAGTGTCTAGCTTCGCCTCCTCAAAAGGAACGCAAGCAGTCGTTTCAATTTAATCTGAAACGACCTAAGACAGCGAAGTTAGCTATCTTCGCTCAAAAAACTCCTTTAGCTTTGCAAGAAGTTTTGTTGGCTCCACTGAGAGCTTGTACCTTGGCTCCACTAAGAACTCATTATTTAGCTTCGCATTGAAGCTTTACTCCAGCTCCGTTGAGTGCTTATTCTTAGCTCCGCTGAGTGCTCATTCTCCAGTTCTGCTGAGAGCTCATTCTTTGCTTTGCTGATATTCTTCATGAAAAGTACTAGGGTAAAATCAACCTGATTGCCTAGTTCAGTGTACAATTGCACCCAGTGGATTGCTCTTGACCTATGCAATGCAAGAAGATGGAAGAGAGAAGATATAGAAAGATGGAAGGAATCCAGGGAAATGAAGAAACACATGGCGAACACTGCGTTCAGGCATAATGCGGGTGCATAGACGCGCGTAAGGAGCTAAGAGCCCTGCTTCGGGGCAAGAGAGAGGTTTAGAGATTAAGAGGATTAGCTTCTGGAGCAAGAAGAGAGAAACTAAGGAGCCATCAATATTGCATCCCAACCTGAATCAGCCCAAACATGTTAGATTTCTAGGGCGAGAGACAGAGATGTGGATAGAGAAAGAAAGGAAATAGTAAAGATCTCCAGAGAAAGAAATGAGAAAGAAAGAAGGAAGGAAAGAAAGAAGGAAGGAAAGTAAAGAGAGAAGGAAAGAAAGAAGGGGGAAAAGGGGAGGGGATGGCCGCTGGCCCCCGCCGCCAAGGCAGTTGATGGAACGGCGGAGGGTCTCAGTGGCGCTGGGCGTAAGGAAGAGGAAGGGGAGGTGCCAAAAATGGGGGGTTGCAAGTGTAGTTCAAAATGGAATTTTAGAGTTTCAGAAACAGTGTTTCGGAGAGCGATGGAATTGCTCGATGGAAGGAGTATTCCGAGAAGAGAATATGTTTGTGGTTAATGGTGGCCGAGGTGGTGGTGGAAATGGTGGAGAAGATAATGGTGAAAATGGATTTTTTATTGGAAGAAGAAGAAGAAGATGGTGGTGGTGGTGGTTGTGTTGTTGTTTATGGGAATGGAGGAGGAGATGATGGAGGGAAGGATGGAGAGTGAAAGAGGGAGGAGATGGTGGCTGGAGTAGTGGCCAAGGTGGCGGCCAAAGGGGTGCTGGTCTATTGGTGCTGCCGGTGCTTTGATTGCTTGAAGCAGAAGAAATAAAGAAGGAATGAAAGAAAGGAAACGGGGTATATATGTATATATGTGTATATATATCAGTGGAGATTATTACAAGTTTGCCATGCATTAAAAAATGAGACTTGCTTCTCATTCAAATCTTGATGAAGTTCACATCTCTGTCAAACGCGAGCATCGCGTTTGACAGAGGGGAGAGAAAGTCATGATGACTTGATTGGAGTTGATTTGATAAGAATTAAATGCAGAGAGAAGAGAATCTCTGCATAAAATAACAGACCCGCGTCTAGTTGAACCTCGCATCTGAGAAGGAGAAATAAAATGAAAATTAGAGAAAAAGAAATATCTGGATAAAATTCCGATATCTGGGAAAATACCAAAACTGCAGAAAGTCCGAAAAATAAAATAACTCAGAAAGTTTCCCCAAAAAAATCTCAAAAATAATAAATATTATTTTAAAATATTTGGTAAAATCATATTTCAGATATCAATCCTATATTCATATAAAAATCTTGAAATCAACCATCAATAACGGTGTACGCCGGGTCGGCCGGATTTAAAAATTTTCAAAAAATTTTCAAAATTTCAAAAGATAGAAAACATCATCCTGAATGATAATATGAAATAAGTTTTTGGAAATAACATCCTTTTGTAATTAAAAAATCTGAAATCTTCCGGAGATACCGGTGGACACCAAATCTGGTTAATTTCGATAAATTGAGAAAAATATCTAAAAATGCATTTATATAGAAAATATAATTGTAAGAGATAATGTGACAGTAGTTTCTAAAATTCAACTCTGTTTGTCAATTAAAAAATTCTGGGGATCAATCAGCGACACTAGTCAACACCAGTTTTGAAGATTTACAATTTAATTTAAAAAATTTTCAAACAATCATGAAAAATCTAAAATATTAGAAAATGATGTTTGTAATTGAAATCGGTCAAATTTGAATACCAGAAACACCAAATCGAGCAATACTTTAGGATCGAGTCCCCGATTCAGACTAGGGCTGACTCCGAGTCAATGAATAAAATCCTAGGCAAAACAATCATATAATAATTCATGAGAAAATAAATATAGAAAGTAATTGAAAAATATGATCAAAAAATCTGAATACATAACTAAATACGTATTCCAGAAACGGGGTTTATAGCACGTGCGTGTTTGCATGTGTGTACGTGTATATATGTGGTGTGTGTATGTATACGAGTGAATGTTCGTGTGAGTTCATGAGTGTTCGTTGCGAGTTGCAGCTTTACAGACCCTTTGGTAAGATCCATACCCGTTACAGGAGATTCGAATTTGTGCCCGCTGTGGACCCGATACACTGGTGATTGGAAGACCGACCCATGGGATGATTCGGGGATCCGTACCAGTTAGTACAGTGAAGACTAGACGTCGATTCGGTTCCAAAATCGTATCATTTTATGTGAGTGTTTGCTCTTGTGCTATTTTCTTATTTACCGTTGTCATTGTATCTTCCCAGTAATCTAGTAACATGAATATTAATTGTTTCACTGAATTAAATAGTAATGTAAATGGACAGCTCATACTGAATTTAGGAAAATTGATAGAGGAGATAGCGTCAATATTTTGGGTGGATCAAAGATACAGATTGCGCAGCCGACTGAGGGTTCCACTATAGGGTTCCTGGGGGATAACTAGCATCCCATATGTACTGTTTATTGTTCCACTTTTTCGCAGTGAGATTTCTGCTTCATCCGCTTAGGGATCCACTTCAAGCCAAAAGAGTTTGAAGTTGAACCCAGTTGGCGCAGAATTGAGATCTTCTACCACTGGCAGAACCCTAAAGTCATCAGTAGGTTTGGAGTTCTCAGTGACATGCACAACTGTGCCTCAGTGCAACCGGCAATAAATATTGCCAAGCTCGAGCACCATTGATTAGGCTCCCCATGAAGACCAAAGTGGTGTTTTGAATGCCGCATGGAGCTGGTCGTATCCAAACTGGCGAGCAAACAGCTTGGAACGTACGGTTCAATGTAGCATATGTCCTCGCTCTGGTACACATGGTGAGAAGGCTTGATGCTTATCAGCCACTCAAACATA